>PVJS01007315.1:0-56567 GCA_004027185.1 Glis glis
CTCAGAGGAGAGACTTGACCTGGGAAGGGGGGAGGAAGTTGTCTGGGAACATTCTGTTTGCCCAGACAAATGTTAACATTGTGTGGTGAAAGGACTTTGTATCTATTTCTGATGCTCTAGGAAGGTATATAAGGACTGGGCTAAATAAAGTCGGGCGGCAGTATTAACTGTGAGCCTTCAACCTCAAGCTTGTGTCCCTTGTGTGATCAATCCCGACACCCTCCGCAGAAACTCGGTCCAGGCTGCGCGGGCGCAAAAGGCAATCTCTCAGGCTGCTTTATCAGCCACACGATTTCCCATTGCTTCGATTGAGTTTCCTTGTTGGTGACCTTGGCAGTGGATTATGGCAACCTTCTTAGGGAGCCATATGGCCTCTAATAAATCTAGCATCTGGGAACGGTTTTTATAGCCTCCCCCCCACAGTCAAGAGTCCCTGTTCTTGGTAGATAAGCCCATGAACATGAGCAGTGGCAAAGGCATAGCGGCTGTCTATATAGATGTTAACAACCTTGCCTTTGCTTAATTTTAGAACCTGAGTCAGTGCTACCAGCTCCACTTTCTGGGCAGAAGCTCCTTGGCCTAGGGGCTCAGCCCATCAGGTTCCATTGGCATCTACCATGGCTGCCCCCGCATACCTGGTTCCATTGAGCACAAAGCTGCTGCCGTCGGTGATGAAGGTCTCGTCAGATTCCTTCCATGGAACATCAGTGAGGTCCGGTCGGATTCTTTGTAGGGAGGTAGTAATTTCCAAACAGTCATGTAGAGGTTGTTCTGGGTCATCATCAGGTAGGAGGATTTCTGGGTTCAGAACTGTTGTTTTTAGGTTGGTCAAGAAGTTGAGCTTGGTACTGAGTGAAGTGGGCATTAGAGAGCCATCGCTCAGGAGAACTGTGAAGGAGGGCTTCCACCAAGTGTGGGGCAGTTATCTTTAAGTCTTGGCCCAAAGTCAGCTTGTTGGCTTCCTTTACCAAGATAGCAGTGGCTGCCACAGCTCTGAGACACGCGGGCCACCCAGTGGCTACTGGGTCCAGTCTTTTGGACAAATAGGCTACAGGTCATCTCCAGGGGCCCAATGTCTTTGGTGATACCTTGAACCTCATCAACAAAAAGATGGAAAGGTTTAGATATGTCCAGCAGGGCTAGGGCAGGGTCTGAGACAGTAAAGACTCCCTTACAGCATTGAAATCTTAGCTTTATCACATAGGGGTAAAGATTTACCCCTAGGCACAAGAGAAGGGGGGAATGTAAAGGCACTTAAACAGTTAAAGCAAAATTGCTAGCAAGTCAGACTCAGGCCTTTGCTAAAATAACAGAATGTCCTTGGAACCCCCACCCCGACTCAAACATCTGTTGGGAAAGCAAAACGTCCTTACTTGGGACCCTCCTGACTGACGTCAAGATGGCCTTCTATAGATTAATGGTTATTGTGGTTACTATTACTGTAACAGTCTGGAAAGTTAGGGAAAACATCTTTCAATACAAGGACAGCGAATGTCTAACCAGTCTGTAATGATCAACTGTATCTATAACCAACCATTGTAAAGGTCAGAGAAACCCCACGTGGGACTGTCCAATTAGCAGGGGGAAACTGAGGCTTTTTGTTTAAAATATATAAAAACTGAAGCAAAAACGTGCTTGAGGTCCCCGTACTGAACTGCTGTGTCAGTTTATGTCGGGCACCCAAGCTTAAGCTTGAATAAATGGCTCTTCTGCGGTTGCATATGGCTTGGTCTCCTGGTGGTCTCTCCGGGACATATCCAAGCTCTTTTTTGAGCTTCTCAAAGGCTTCCTGTTCCACTTTAGTCCATTCCAGGGCCATGGGTCCCCTCTTGTACAGGTGTAAAGGGGTTTTGTTTCAGCAAACCCAGGTATCCACAGCCTGGAGTATCCTGCAGCCCCCAGAAACTTGCGGACCTGCTTTTTTGTGGTTGGTGGAGGGATTTGCAGGACTGCTTGTATTCTCCGGCTGGAGAGGGCTTGAGTTCCTTTAGTGAGGTTATATGCAAGGTGTACAGCCTGAGAGGTGAATAGCTGAGCCTTCTTTTTTTTTTTTTTTGTGGTACAGGGGATTGAACCCAGGGGTGGCCCTATTTTTTATACTTTATTTTGAAACCGGGTCTCATGAAGTTGCGGAGGGCCTCACTAAGTAGAGATAGAGAGAGAGATAGAGAGAGAGAGAGAGAGAGAGTATTGCGGTAACTCCGGCGGACGATCTACTCCGTGGTTCCTGCCACGGAAGGTCGCTGCACCAAGCAGCTTCCTGACAAAACTGTCTATGGTCACCAGCCACAGACGGTCGCTGCATCAAGCAGCTTCCTGACAAAACTGTCTATGGTCACCAGCCACAGACGGTCGCTGCCCAGACAGCTTCCTAAAGTTTGTGGATCCTGCCACAGACGGTCGCTGCACCAGGCAGCTTCCTAACAATGGTCTTCTCGCATGAATCAACACGAAGTCTGATATAGTAATTTGCAAAAATAGTTACATTTAATAATCGGGGGGTCGGGGAGGAGATAGAGATGGCAAGTTCTCCTGGCGCTCTATAGCCAGGGCCTTATTTTTATAGGAACTTTAAAAGTTAATCAAACACAGAAATCAGCAATTTTCTCAGGTTACAGTAAAGAAGGTCAGCGAGGCAAACGTATGATAAACTTAGGGGAAGGAGGGATTAACCATTACTGGGTGGAGACAACATCAAAGACCGCACCTTGAGGATTACACCAGGTCCCTTGGAATGTGTCCGTTTGCGGACAGATCCCACCCAGCCAGATACCATGTATCCAAACTGGGCTGGTCCAAGATGATAATCTCAGTGTGCTTCTAAGACAGGTCTCAGCCCTCAACAAGAGAGAGAGAGAGACAGGAAGAGAGAGAGAGGGAGAGCTGAGGCTGGCCACGAACCTGGATCCTCCGGTCTCCACCTCCCAAAGTACTGGGATTACAAGCGTGCGCCACCACTCCCGGCCTAGCTGAGCCTTCTTAACTGAGACCCAGTACCCCAGTCTCTGTAACTCTCCAAGTAACCCTCCTGTGGCTGCAAAGCATTCTTCTTCTACTGAGCTAGCCGTTAATAGGAGGTCATCAACATACTGAAGGAGAGTCACCTGGGGGCACTGAAGTCTGAACTCCTGGAAGTCGGTGCTTAAGGCTTCATCAAACAAGGTGGGGGAATTTTTTAACCCTTGGGGCAATTGAGTCCATGTAAGTTGTCCTGTGTACCCTCCCTCTGGGTCCATCCACTCAAAGGCAAAAATAGGCTGACTCACCTCTGCTAAAAGAAGACTGAAGTAGGCATTCTTGAGGTCAAGAATCATGTATACCTGGTGTCCAGGAGGCAGAAGACTGAGGAGAATGTGCGGTGAGGATTTAGCACCATTAGATGGATTGTCTCAGTCCGTTTGTTGACTTCTCTCAGGTTTCAAACAGGTCTGTAGTCCGAAGTTCCCACCTTTTGGACTGGTAGAAGAGGCGAGTTCCGCGGGGATTGGCAAGGTACAAGGATCCCTGCTTCCCTGAGTTGTTGGATATGGACTGCAATCCCCCTTTTTGCCTCCGAGCTCATTGGGTACTGTTTTACCCGTATGGGGGTGGCCTGGCTGCTCAGCTGTATGATGATTGGAGGCTGGTGGGCCGCCAAACCTGGTGGGTTTGACTCGGCCCACACTTGTGGATACTGCTCCTGGAGGGCTTGTAAATAAGGAGAGTCAACTGGGCTCTTTTGAGGACTTGGCAGCAACATGTATTCTTCAGAAAGGGGACAAGTGACCAGGAGGGCTACTGGGCGGTCTGTGCTATGGTCGTAAGTTAACAATGCCCGGCCTTCTTCTTGGAAGGAGATGGTTGCTTTTAGTTTTGAGAGTAAGTCTCTTCCCAGCGAGGGGTAGGGGCAATCCAGAACCACCAGAAAGGAATGGGAAATTGTTCCTTTTCTTAGCTTTGTTATTTGACCCTCCATCCAAGGATAGGCTTCCGTTTTACCAATGCCACCCTGTATATAAGTTTTCCTGGCCGTGGTTGGGCCTACCAGGCTTTTGAGACCTGAAATATTGGCTCCAGTGTCTACCAGAAAGTTTATGTCTTTGCCATGACTTTTAAAGTTACCATGGGCTCTTGGGGGCTTAAAGGAATAGAGCCCCGGCCCTGTCATTGCTCTTCCAGGTGGAGGACTGCTTAGCCAGTTTTTCTGTTGGGGCATTCATTCTTCCAATGTCCTTTTTCCTTACAGTAGACGCACTGATCTTGTCAAGGGGTTGTCGAGCCCTAGGGCTGGAGGGCCACTTAGTAGGATGTTCTCTGGCTCGCGACCCTTCCATTGCTGTCACCAATATTTTAGAGATCTTTTTAGTCTGTCTCTCATCTGGACTCTCCCTATTATCGTAGACCTTTTGGGTGATCTCTACTAGCTCAGAGATGAGCTTCCCCTCAAACCCTTCCTGTCTCTGTAACTTCCTCCTAATATCTGGGGTCGACTGAGATATGAAAGTGATATTTAGGGCGTGCCTGTTTGCGGGATATTCTGGGTTAATTGGAGTGTATTCCCGATAAGCCTCCATGAGGCACTCTAGGAAAGCTGAAGAGGTCTTGTTTGGCCCCTCCATTACCTCGCTTACCTTGGAAAGGGTGGTAGGCTTTCTGGCTGCCACCCTGAGGCCTGCCAGGAGAGTTCAGCGATAGATTAGGAGACCCTCCTTACCTGCAGTGGTATTGGGGTCCCATTGGGAGTGCACGGAAGGGAAGATACATTCCACATGGTCTGGATCATCAGAAGGCTGTCCGTTCAGCCCCTTCACAGCTTTGGCTGCTGCCCTTTTTATTCAGTCTCTCTCTTCAGTGGTAAAGAGAGTCTGGAGGAGCTGCTGGCAGTCATCCCAAGTGGGCTGGTGGGTGTAAAACACAGTCTTGAGGAGGGAGATGAGACCTTGGAGTTTTTAAGAGAAAGAAGGGTTTTGGGTCTTCCAGTTATAGAGGTCAGAGGTGGAAAAAGGGACATAGACCATAAACGGTGCTTCCCGGGTGCCAGCTGCTGTGTGGGTGCCTGCTGGAGAGGGGAAGAGGGACTGAAGTATCAGGAGCCTCCTGTCTCCCATAGGTTAGGCCATGGCGGGTGTGTGGTGGGCTGAAACTAGTTTCTGCATCAGTGTTTTCAGGAGCTGTAGGGGGTAAAGTGTAAGGAGGAGGAGTAGGTGGCAATAAAGGGGGATCATCTTCTTCGGTTTCTTGAAGAATAGGCTTTGTTGGTTTAGTGGGGGCCTTTTGAGCTACTAGGACCTTAATGGAGGGAGAAAAAGGGTTAGAGGGAGGAGACTTAAAAATGGTCTACATGCATTGCTTTAGCCACTGAGGTTTTTCCTGCACTAGCTCCTCCCAGACAAGAATGTATATTATTTGGTCCGGGTGGCAGGTTTTCCAAAGATTACTTCATGCACCCTAAAAATGATCTGGATGCTGTAGGTCCCCTCTGCTTGCCACCTGATATTAAAGGCGGGCCAGTCTAGCTTGCAGCCTCTGCAGAATGTGCGGGTTCACGGTTTCACCATAATCGGCCGCCTTCTGTTGGAAAGACTTAAAATGGTTAAGGACACACTGGAAGGGAGTGGGACTAGAGGTAGTTTGTCCCATCATGCAGGAGAGGTTTTTAGATAGATGCAAAACAAGAGATCTAATGGACACACACACACACACATGCACACACACACACGCACACACACACACACATGTTGGACTAAGATTAGACAAAAGAAAGTTCACCGGCTGTTTTTTGAAAAGACAGATTCCAGATGGACTGAGGACATCTCCCCTAAACCCTGGCCTGGGGAGTATGCGTCACATCTGACTTCCGCCAAGGCCTTTCTAGTTCCCTAGGGTACCCAGCCTTAGCGTAGCTCCGGAGGTTCTGGATCCAGGTGACTCTCGGGACTTTCAGCAGAACTTCAGTAAGACGGAGAATAGGGAAGGCCCGTTCAGTTTGCAACTCTGGGGTCGAGGAATGTCTCTCAATGGCCACCTCCTGGAGAGCCAATCCATTGGGTTCACCATCCTCCGCCCTCCAAGGCAGAGTCGAGGGTCTTCTTGGGATCCCAGATGAGAACCCCAGATGTTGTAAGGGAGCTGCTGAGAGAGACCACTCAAAGCTCGTGTCCAAATCAAAGAGTTATTTATTCACAGCTGTGGGCTGTCTCCCCTAAACAGGAGGCAGCCTTGTTCAGCAGGTGGAAGGAGGTTATATAGCCCAAACCACAGAATTGCATTAGCTGCAGGTGGGGTTGAGCAAACAATTACAGACATTAAATCTGGCAGTTACAAGGGTTATCTATCCCAGGAATCTGGAACAATTAACAGGAGGTCTGGTATTTACCTAGAGGTCACATTCCGGGAACGATAGGTTGTTTTTTTCTTTTGGGGGCTTTCCATTTGCTAAGATGGCGTGGGTTTTACAAAATGGAGTCAGTCGAGCTATCTCAGTACAACATTGCTTTCCAATCATAAAATATACACCTCCCTTTTCTTCTAGGATTATGTCCAATGCTAATCTATTTTCCCATGTCATCTGACTGCGGGCATCTAATTGCTCAGTGATTGCTTTATTGCATCACTGGTGTAATTGACAAACTGTTGTTGGTTATAATAAATATAATTTATCCAGTGTAAGTTTTTTTTTTTTTGCGGTACTGGGGATTGAACCCAGGGGCGGTCTACCTCTGCGCTACACCCCCGGCCTTATTTTTTATACTTTATTTTGAAACCGGGTCTCACGAAGTTGCGGAGGGCCTCACTAAGTAGCTGAGGCTGGCTGTGAACCCGGATCCTCCGGTTTCAGCCTCCCAAGTACAGGGATTACAAGCATGCGCCACCATGCCCAGCTCGTAAGTTTTTATTAACAGCTGACCACCAGAATAGTACTGATTTGAACTGGCATGCAGTCTGGTTTCTAGCCTTCTAGTCATTAGGGACTCCTTGGGGAACTCCAATTGAATCAATATAGATATGAGGATCAAATGAGCCACTGGGAGACGAAACTGCTCTTTTAGTTTGATGTTGAACCAGGTTAAGAGAGGACTCAGGGTGACAATATGCTAAGGTGAAAGGGATAGCCAGTTGGACCAAAGTACAGGTGCCACTCCAGTTGGCTGGTAGGGCTTCAACTAATGGCTCCCCCACAATACCACCAGACATCAGCATGGGCCACCATTAGGACAGACTGATTAGTTACTTCATTCCAGTTTTAGCTTTCACTGCATTCAGACACATTTCCCAGAAAGACTAGACTCTCCCCATGCCATGAGAGGCATGGGGTATAGTTAGTCTTAGGGGCTAGAGGTCTGACTGTCTTTGGGGGTTGTTGGTTTGTGCTTTTCTTTGCCAAGCAGGATTCATTTCTCCAAGCTGTTGTGCTCTGGAAGAGGGCTATCATACATTTCATGCCTACAGGGTCTGATGTCCATCCCAAGGGGAAAGGTACCACTTGAGTCTCTGGTCTATCTGCCACACAAGTGTAACAATCACTTTTATTTGGAGTGCAGACAGAATTTTTAAATATTTTTATTGGTTCATTATAGTTTCACATCATGATATAGTTCATAGTAATAGTGACATACATGCATATAACACTTGGTAGGCTTTCCCTCGGCTTCCTCCCCACACCCCTCTTCCATACAGGATATCGAGATTGGTAATTTCATATATGTACATAATTCCAATGGAAGTGATTCCTTCATTGATTCTCCCTCCTCCCTTTCCCTAGATCACCTCCCTGGTTCCACTGCAGTTTCTTTGATCCATTCCAGCCAGGCATTTTTCTCCCCATATCCAGTTTCTATAGCAATGGTCTCATGTAAATCCCTAACCTCTACTATAGTGACATTAGTTGACCTCTACTATAGTGACTTTAGGATAATTTTTGGCTTCCCATAATGAAGTTTGGTTGGAAGCTGCAGGAGGAGGGGTCCCTGTTGCCAGGGTTGTAGGGTTATTATGCCTAGTAAGCTGTAACGTGAAATGGTCCAAGGGTCCCATCTGGAAATGTCTGCTTCCAGCCTGTAGACCCTCCTGGCTACTACTGGTTCATGGTCTATAGTATTGGATTTTCGATTCTTAGTAACAAAGAGTTACACTGATTGTTTTGACAAGCTGGAGTAGGAATGTCTCAGGTAAAGTGAATTTTACCCTCAGAGGCCTCAGTGATGGGGTCACCCATCCCATATCGACTGTCCACCCTTGGTATCGGGGGGTCCACCAAACATGGTCTCAGTTAGGACAGGTACTAGCCTGAGTGTAACCTAAATTTGGTTCAGGGCAGAGGCATTTGTCAGCCTATGAGAGTTGTCATTGGTTTTCCAGGTTGCTACAAGGTATAACCTGACATGCATCAAACCTGATAACAATAGAACTGTTAGTCTTGGTCACATTAATTGTAAATCTGTCAAAAACTGCTTGAAAAGAGATTAGTCCCTGTGACAAAAACAATTACTGCCTTTTTAATATTATTTTGAGGGCGTATTGATGTAGGATAGAAGAAATAAATAGGTAGAAAAGAGACAGACAGGAATGAAAAGTAAAATATAACTTTAATATGAACCTGGAGTATTTCGACCTTTACTCCCCAAACCAATTCTCTTTCCCAGCCCTGTCTCTCCCAAATTCCTGTTAATTTATGGGTCCTAGAGTTAACTGGAGGAAATATAATTGCCCTGTGCATTGTTAACAAGACAGATATGATATCTTGAGAAACCTATTATTTAGGACACTCCTCAGCTTATCTATTAATCAGATAATGAAGACCTCAGTCAACCTGAGGACCCTAAGGCTGACCAGACCACCAGACCACCATAAACTGCTCAGGACTACGGAACTGAGATCATCCTCCTTAAGGCTGACCAGACCACCATACACTGCCTTGCGACTGTTGGACTGGGATCATCCTCCTTAAGGCTGACCAGACCACCATACAATGCCTTGCGACTGTTGGACTGGGATCATCCTCCTTAAGGCTGACCAGACCACCATACACTGCCTTGCGACTGTTGGACTGGGATCATCCTCCTTAAGGCTGACCAGACCACCATACAATGCCTTGCGACTGTTGGACTGAGATCATCCTCCTTAAGGCTGACCAGACCACCATACACTGCCTTGCGACTGTTGGACTGAGATCATCCTCACATACCTCCTCTAAGCCACCCCTCATGAAAGTCCCAAATAAGAAAAAAGCCTCGCACTCACCAATATGCCTCCCTCATTTTGAGTGTGTATTTCCTCCTTTTCCCAAATAAACCTCTGTCCATGTCTGACTGGCACGTGCTGAATTTTTTTCCCATCACATTAGCCAAGGACCCCTCTGATCCTGAGTTCCTGAGTTGAGGAATCAACTCATCACCCCTGACAGTCTAAATGAGGGATAGCAGGCCATTGTTTGTCTTGGCTGGGAGGTTGGGTCTTCTTTATTTTGGTGTTTCCACTGTGCAAACAGAGGTCTCAGTCATGAGTAGGACCTGACAGGGTACTTTCCAGATCAGTTCTAACTTGTCTTCCTTCCATGACTTGATGAAGATGTGGTCTCCAAGTTTAAATGGATGGACTGGGAACTCAAGAGGTGGGGTCTGGGCCAATAGACCCTGTTGATTGAGGAGAGACAAGGTAGAGAACAGGCCAAGTATGTAGTTTTTAAGAAAGAAATCCTTGGATTCAAAAGTAGGTAGAGCCATTGTTTGACTTAAATATGGCATCCCATAAAGTAGTTCATATGGTGAAAATCCCATATCTCTACGAGTTGAGGTTCGGATTCGGAGAATGTCAATCGGGAGACATTTAGTCCAAGGTAACCTAGTTTTTTGGATGAGTTTGGTTAAATGTCTTCCTAGTGTCTGATTCATTCTTCCTACCTTACTCCATGAAGTGGAGTAAGGGACTGCCAGATTCTGTTATATTCCCATTTTATCCCCAGTGTAAAAAAGGAAAACAATATTTTCCATCGAAGTTACAAGATCACATAGAAACTGACAGGCTTCCATTTTGTAACTGTAGCTTAGGAATCCATTTTGTAACTTTTATACACATGTCTATATGTTCCACTCCCAGATGTACTGGTTTCATGTTTCTCCCTTTGTAAAATCTGCCCAGGGGAAGTCACCCAACCAGATTAGATTGTGAAGTCTTACTCCAGCCAATGGGGGACAGCGCAGTGGCCTATGCATTAGAGGAATAAAAGGCTGAGTGGACTGCCCATGCAGTGTGCTTGCTCTGGTTTTATGGTGTCATCACACCCTTCTGCACAGAAGTAAATTGCCTTGCTGAGTTACTTTTGATTTCATGAGTCTTTATTTGCGGCTCCCTTAAAATTTTGTTTCTAACATCAGGATTCTTCCCAATTCTTTTACGATGTTGGCAGTAAAGTGGCTTCCATTGTTTGAATCTATGTTTTCAATTAATCCAAACTGGGGGATTATAACCTCTAACAGCATTTTGGTCACATTATTTGCAGCAGCACTTGATAGAGGGATGGCCTCCACCCACTTAGTTAAATGATCTACTATCAGTAAAGATATTTGAAATTTCCTACCCTAGGCATCTCAGTAAAGTCTATTTTAATGCTTTGGAAAGGTCTTAGCCCTGGGTTTTGGCCCCCTGGAGGTTGTCTTTTGATAGTTTGTTTGCCTTTTTACAGGTAACATAGCCTTCCATTACTTGTTTGGCTGTAGTATATATTTCCATACATCCATAGTTTCTTAGGACAGCATCACACATAGCATGAGGGTCCCAATGATTGCCTTGGTGCAACTGGGTCAAGAGTTCTCTCATAATAGGTTTAGAGAGCATTTCTTTCCTGTCTGGTAACAATCACCTTTCTTCAGGGTTTTTGATGTCCCTATTTTAGTAAGTTGGGTCTCCTCTGGGGGGTAAAAACTGGTGGAACTGTCAGAGGAGGAAGGATGGGAGTTAAGATGGAAGATCAGGGGTTTTGGTTGGAGTGCCAGCTCTTTGGCAGTCTCATCAGCAATTGTTTTTCCTCAAATTTCCATAGAATAACCTTTTGGTGTCCTGGGATGTGGACTACAGCTACCTCCTCAGTTAATTTTAAGTTCTCCAGGACCTGGGTGATTAGTTCCTTATGCACTAAATCTTGGCCTTTACTGTTAATTAGACCCCATTCAGTCCAAATTTTTCCAAATGTGTGTACTACTCTGAAGGCATATTTGGAATCTATGTAGATGGTTCCTTCCTTTCACTTCAGGATATTTATGGCCTGATTAAGGGCAAATAATTCACATGTCTGAGCTGACCAAGTATTGGGTACTTTACCTGACTCCATAAAGGTAGATTGCCCTCCATTCACAACAGAGTATTCATTATGTCTTTTTCCTTCAAGTACTGGGGAAGAACCATCTACAGAGATTTCTAACCTGGTCAGGAGGGGGCTCTCTGAGGTCAGGACAAACTTTTGTTTGACAGTCTATGATATCTAGACAATGATGTTCAATTGGGTCGGAGTTTTTACCTCCAGTTAGGAAGGCCGCTGAATTTAGACTACTGTCTGTGGTCAGGACTAAATCAACCCTCTCTAGAAGGATGGCTTCATATTTAAGGATTCTGGAATTGGTTAACCATCTCCCTATTTTGTTTGCTTGTATGTTTGTTTTTTTGCTGAAGAATTGCTCTGATGTGGTGTGGGGTGTTAATAATTAACTGCCCTCCAAAGGTTATTTTTCTGCTTTCTTTAGTCAGTATTTCAGTGGCTGCTACTGACTGAACACATTCTGGCCATCCCCCAGTGACAGGACCAAGAATCCTGGATAGATAGGCTATGGGCTGTCTCTTTCCCCCATGTTCCTGAGTCAGAACCCCAAGAACAAACCCTTTATCAATACTACCAAACAAAAGGAAGGATTTTTATAGAGAAGGTAATACTAATATAGGGGCCATAATGAGGGTTTGTTTGAGAACTTCTACTAATGTCATTTCTCTAGCCTCCCACAGAAGGGGGTCTGGTTCCACTTCTAATAACTCGAGGTACAAATTTTTGGTCTTGAGAACATACAAGTCTACCCATAATCTACAATACCTGATTAACCACCAAAATTTCAGAGCTCCCTTTTTGTGGTTGGTAAGGGGTGTTAATTATTTCTGAGATCTGTTCAGGACTTAGTCTTCATTTTCCCTCACTTATAAGATGCCCGAGATATTTGACCCCCCTTTCTACAAACTGTAATTTGGTTTCGGAGTCTTGTAAGCACTGTTGACCCAGAAAGTTTAGTAAATTTAGAGTTGTAGCTGCTATTTCTTTTTCCTGACTACCTGAAAGTAGTATGTCACCTAAATAGTGGATGAGTTTAATTCGTGGGGTAGTGGGAATTTTTCTAGGACCCATTCGAATTCTTGTCCAAATAGGTTTGGTGACTTGGTAAATCCTTGGGAAAAACAGTCCACTAGTACTGTTGTTTTCTACTGGAAAGGGGGTCCTCTTATTCGAAGGCAAATAGGTTTCTGCTTCCCTCAGCTAAAGGGCAGGTACCAAAGGTGTCCTTTAGGTCTACTACACTAAACCATTTATGATAAGGTGGAATCCTACTGAGGAGGGTGTAGGGATTTGGGACCACAGGGTGTTGGCTTTTAACTATTTTATTTATTGCCCTCAGATCTTGAACAAGGCAGTAGGGCTCTTCAGACTTCTTTACTGGTAAGATTGGAGTGTTAAAAGGGGACATGCATGGCTCAAGGAGGCCCTCCTTAACTAACCCTTCTGTGACTGGCTTTAATCCTAATCTCCCTTCTAGGGGATGGGGTATTGTTTTCTTTTTATTGTTTCTCTCATGCATTTAAATTCAGTCTGAATTGGAGAAATCTTTAATCCACTCTTTTTGCACTCCTATGCAAACCTCAGGAAAAATCCTTTCCTTATCTTCTGAATTTAGCAGGTTGAGGGAAACCTAATTTTTTTCTGGTGTGGTGTTAAGCCCTCTCCCTAATTTAACCATTAAATCTTGGCCTAGTAGATTAGATCCTGCTTCAGGGACAAAGAGGAATTCTATTTGTGCCTGTCTTTCTTGATGTTTGACTTGAGTTTCCTTAAAGATACAGATGGTGAATTCCTCTCTTTTTACACCTGAGACCAGGAGACCTGCCTCAGACATATAAATAGAGTGGCGTGTATACAGAGAGAGGAACAAGCAGTCCTGAGTTAACTAAAAAAGTTAGTTCCTCTCTCAGGTCTTGATCTAAATTTATCAAGGACTCTTGGTAGGACCCCTTGTTGAAAGAGCCCCTGACATCCCTATTGTTCCTCCTCAAAAACCATGAGAGTTATAACCTTTGCTTCCCTCCTTAACTCTGAGCATTGCCTCTTAAAATGACCCTCCTTTCCATATCTGTAGCACTTATTTCTTCCCTTGGGTAGACCTTGAGTCCTAGTATATGTAGCTCCATGTGGCTAACCCTTAGGCCTCTGACCATTAAGTTTAGCTTTTTCCTTTTTAGCTTGCTCTATAGTGGAGAACATTATCATCTTAGCAATTGGTAGATCAGTATAAACCCCCAACAACATCCATGAGGTCTGCCTTAAGCCATATGAAGCCACCAACAGAACTGCCACACTCACCCCATGTCTGAGACATGTCTCATTCACATTCACACAGCCTCTGGAATGACATGGCCCCCGAGGAAGTACTTTGCCACCTCCCGTGGTATTTATTTCTTACCTTGGTCTGTGCACGGAGTTACCTGGTTGCTGTGGTACTTGTTTGGGCCCTTTCCCGCATTGCCGAGAGACTTTTATCACCAGGTTATGGCCAGTTAGGGGTCCATCAGGCCTCCCAACACCCAAAGGCTACCGCAACGAGTCAGGAGGATGGGTCTCCTCTGAATGGGGAGCCCATGGCACTCACCCGAGACCTGTGAATCCTGGACGAGTCCCCAATTGTTGGACATGAGAATTAAACCGTGCCGCAAATATGGACACCTGAAATCAAAAGTAACTTGGCAAGGCACTTTACTTCTGTGCAGAAGGGTGTGAAGCCACCATCAACTGGTATAGCAAGCATACTAGGCAGGCTCAGTTTTTAACTGAGGCTAGGCTAGTCTGCTCAGTTTTTAACCCTGACTTGAAGGCCACTGCACTGTACCCTATTGGTTAGGATGTAGCTTCATAATCTAACTGGATCAGTTAATTAAAAAAAGGCAATCACTAGGCAGGTTGTCTCAAGTGAGGGGAAAAAAAAACAGGAAATAGTTACATCTGAGAGTTGAGCACATACACGCACATAAGCATGAGGTGAGAAGTTGCAAAACAGGAAGGTCATCTCATTCAGGTTACCTTGTCCTTTTGATAGAAAAGACCATATTTTTCTCACACAACCACCGAGGAAATAGTCAGCCATCTCCCATGACATTTCTTATTGTGGTCTGTGCCCAGTTACCTGGTCACTGTGGTGCTTGCCAGGGTCCCTTTTCCCATGTTGCTGATCAACTTTCAACTCCAGGTTCATTGTCAACCTGGGGTGGCAGTTCTTCTTGTTCTGAAGCTGCCGCAACTTGGTAGCAGGACATGTCTCCTCCAGAGAGAGGGTCCTGCGACCCTCTTGGTGGCTATTCTATCCTTTATTTGTTAGAAATAAATTTTCATGGCATAGTAAGAAAAGACATGTGTTTGAAAATGACTTGGCAAGACAATTTTACTTTTTGCAAAAAGGGTTTTGCCCCCAGGGATGTCAGGTATGCAAGCACACCTGGTGGGAAGTCTGCTCAGTATTTATATTTCTAATGTGAATTTCTGTACCACTTCCTATTGGTGGGACCATGGTTTCAGAGTCTCATGTGATTGGCTGGTTTGTCTAAAATGGAATGCTAGAAGGGTTGGCATTTGCAATATTTAGGAAATGCTAGCTTACAAAGAAGCAGAAACTTATACAAGTTTACAAAATGGCATTACTTTAAATTAAGCTAACCCTGTGACAGAAAAGATTTAATTATATTCTTACAGCCATACACAGAAAATTCTTGCTTTGGAGTAAAAGCCCGGTGTGTCTTATATACACAGTATCTGAAGAACACACGATGCTTTGGCTTTTTGTTTAAAAATAAAGCGATGCTAACTATCATTTGGATAACAACTATATTTTTTAAATAGCTCCTGGAGGTTAAAGATAACATTATTCTGAGAAAGCTAATCCACTCCATTGTGGATTTAAGGAGCTGGTTCATTAGTCAAACTAACCTTAATGTAATAGGGTAGAATTAAGGGGAAAATAACAGTTCATTTCCTTTTGCTCTGGTTCACCCTCGAGGTTCTGTTTCCTGAGACTTTAAAAAAGAAGAATACCACACTCCACTTGTGTTCAGATCCAACCCATTCTTTCATCCATCATGTATTTAGTGGGCACCATGCTGAGCCAGGATCAGACAGGCACCAACCAGTGACTGGGGTCAGACTTCTGTAAGGTGCTTGCAAAAGTGGGAGGAAAGAGGAATGCTGAATGGAAGGACAGAGCCAGGCACGTAACGGGGATTTTACAAGGGATGTTCAGGTCTCTCTGCAGAGATGACATTGGAGCAGAGACTTGCTTGGAGGGAGGAGGGAACCATGCAGATATCTGGGAAAAAGAAGTTCAGGCAGAGGGAAGAACATTTGAAGTCCTGAAAGTAGAGGTTGCAAAAGAACCTTTGAGTTGATGTGCGAAATTTCTGATAAGGATCTAGATCAGACCTAGACTCTAAGAGGCTGATGGTAAATGAAGCTGGGACTCTCTCAGGCACATTCAGCACCTTTGTAGGAATTTGAGAAGGTCACTCTTCCTGGAGACAGGGTTGACTCCCACTTGGGGCTGTGAGAGACAATCTGTTTTTGCCTCCTCCCTGGGTCCTGGTGGCGTGCTGATGATCTCTGCTATGCCCTGGCTTCAATGACATGCACCACTCCAATGTCACCTTCATTTTCAGGGGCATTCTTCTCGTGTATGTTTGTGTCCAAATTTCCTCTATTTATAAGTTATATGGATTATTAGCTCTTCTTACTCCAGGATGACCTCATCTAAATTTAATTAATTATATGAGCAATTTACATACAAGGTCACATTCTGAGTAATAGAAGTTAGTGCTTCTGCATCATCATTATTATTATTATTATTGTTGTTGTTATTAGCAATGGTGCTAGGTATGAACCTGTGGCCTCACACATGCTAGGCAAGTGCTCTACCACTGAGCCACAGCCCCAGTGTAACTTTTTTTTTTTTTGAGAAAAAGACATAATTCAATCCACAACAGGCCTGGACAAAGTCTTTAATTGGTCTCCTCACTTCCTTTCCTGCTTCATTACAGTGAATTCAAGACAGTCTCTTAAATACGTAAACCTGAGCACATCATTTCCCTGCTTAGAATCCTTCAACAACTTCCCATCATGTCTGGAATGAAGCCCACCTCCACCCCTGGCTCCCACTGTCCTTATGCACAGTGCAGACACCCCTGTGGCACCACCTCTCAGCAGTCAGCTCAGTGGCCCAGGCCTCTCCTCCTCTGTGCATGTTCTCTCCCAGTAAGGGTGTGTGCACTGGCCATGTTGACTTATCTGAAAATCTCTAACCAGATCCTTCTCTTTTTGCAGGTCTTGACTCCCATATGACTTTCTGAAGGGGGTCTTCACCAGTTGTCTGGTGTTGAGGAGGGACATCAGTCAGGATGGGGTGCACTATGCTGTGCTAACAATGATCCCCAAATCTCAGTGTCTTACAACATGTCATCGGAGTCACCTGCAGCTCTTTGTGGTTTCACTGCAGTACACAAATTGATGGGCATCCCTTGCCTGGGACATGACTGGACTTAGGGCAGGGAGAAGGGAGATGGTGAACTGTAAGCTGGTTCCTAATGTTCCTGTTTGGTGATGATACATATCACTCATAGCCACATTTGATTGGCCCAAATGAGTTGCATGGGACTCCTGAGCCTCACAGCATGCTGGTATACCCCTTCTCACCAGGAGAAGAGGCATCACATCACAAATTCATGGGAGCCTGAAGTCCGTGAGCAGGAGAAGTGGAATATTCTCCCAGGGCAGGGCAGCAACTACTGTGAGCAATAAAACCATGCATGAAAAAGCTTATCTCTATCTGTATCAACTTATTTCTTTTTGTTTGCTTTCTTTGTAGAAATTATTACAGCCAAGAACTGTAAATAAATTCACATTATTTAGAAACTGTGGGGCTGGGTTGTAGTTAGGTGGTAAAGCAGTTACCTGGCATTCACAAGGCCCTGAGCTTGGCTCCCCAGCACCCTCCCCACCACCATACACCAAACAAACCCTCAAAGTGTGCGTGTATGTGTGTATGTGTGTGTGTGTGTAGCTTAATGAATGAACACATGAACTTGAAGGACCGTGGGAAACACCCAGGTTTTGCAATCAGATAGAATTCAATGTGAATCCCAGCCCTGCCTCTTATTAGTATGTGATCTTCAGGCAAGTTAATATCACTACTTTCTAGTTTCTTTGTATTTAAAACAGGATGATAAAACTTTCACCAGATTTGGTCAGTAGAGGGCGCTAAAATCATTAGTTCCCTTTCTACTTTGTTGCTTCTGAGTTATTATTTTTTCGTACGTGTTTATTTTAGCACATTCGAAGAATAATATGACATTTATTAGGCTGCATCAAATACAAAACAACATTTTATACAAACTTTGATTCAGAAACCCCATCCATTTGGGACTGACAGGGTTTTTCAGTAATTTAACCAAATTAATTAATTTTGTTACTTACAAATCAATTAATTTAACTTAGTGATCTCTTGCTCTGCCACTAAGTCTCATATGCTGTAATTAATGAGTTCAATTTGGATTTTAAAAATGACATCTGTTGGTATAGTGACTTTTGTTTTAATTTATAATTTTGTTTTTCACTCCTTTAAATGGTTTAAAAGAATCTATTTTTTATAACAATAATGAGTCCCAGTCTAAAACCAATCAGCATGATTTGGAGAGTTAACTTTGGCTCTTTTCCATTTGAAGCAACATTACTCTGATATACAGATCATCAACCATTGTTCTGGTTGGCCTATGGCTTGGGTGTGTCCCTCAAAGGTTCATGCTCTGGTACCTTGGTCTCCAGTGTGGCAGTGTTGAGGTGGTGGAGTCTAAGAGGAGGAGCCTAATAGGAGGTAATTAGGTCATGGAGCATCACCCTTGGAAGAGTGATGGAGTTCAGTAGTGTCAGGTACATTCACTTTGTGGTGCAACCATCCTTTCACAACTCTTCACATCCTGCTAAACTGAAGCTCTGTACCCACTAGACAAGAACTCCTTCTGCACTAGTATAACCCTAGGGATCAAGTACAAGGAGGTTCCCAAGGGAAGAAGGTAATACACTGTGTTGCTCATTTAATCTACTGAATATGTTTATTGTAGGGTATGTAGTTTGTAAATGAAATAAACCACTGGGACGTCCTATCACTATATAAATTGCATAGGCTGATCTGCTAGTTAAGAAAAAAATCTGAAACTCTGCATATTTAATTTTTCTCTTTGCTGGCCAGGCAAGTGAAAACAATGTCTCTAATTGACTTAAATCTAAATAAAACATGAAATATGGTCCTTTTTCTTCTCTTCCTCCTCCACCTCCTTTTCTCTCCGCTGCTCCTCCTTCTGATCAGATAGAGCTCTCTGGTTGTAAGTGATAGAAATTCACTATGGCTAACCAAAGCAAAAGGAAACTCACTGAAAAGGTGACAGTAAATCGGGGGGGGGGTGTCTGTAGAATTGAGCAAGGAATGGATAGGAAATGAAGTACCAGGGTTTCTGGAAGCAAGAGTTGCATGACAATTCTCCCAGCAGAAGCAGTCCAGTCAGTGTGATGTGGATGGGAGGAACAAAATTTCCTCAATATATCAATTCTCTCTGCTCTGCTGAATATTTGAATCTCATGGAGGAAGCATCTGGTCAACCTATCTCTGGCCACCTGTCTATTCCTTAGCTAGGGTGGGACACGTTATACCGAATACAACCTTACCATACTGAGAGGATGGATTCAGTAAAAACAGGCAATCCCACCCAAAGAACCTGGGATGTTTTCACTACGGAAGATGAAACAGATGCTTGGCTGACAAAACTCAACAAACGCACACTGAATGAAGTGTTGGCAGAGATGGAATGTAATGAGCAGGGACATTTCATGACCTGTCCCTACCTCTCTGGCATTTCATAGATTGAACTTTTACAACAACCGTGTATGGTACATAGTGGTATTTGTACTTTCAGGGGTGAAAAAAGGAGGTCAGCAGGGTGGAGAAGCCTGAAGGAGGCCCCACAGGTAGATGTTAATGAAGCCAACATCCAAGCCCAGGTCTGTCTAGCCTGTAGTAATTCCTTCCACCGCAGCCCAAACCTCTGTCTCACAGAATTTAGGACACCTGAAGCCAGGGGATAAGAGTGAAAAGTGATCCTATTGCCAGGGGAGGAGGAGTAACAACCAAGGCCTTGGCTTGTGAATACCTCTGTGAACTGAAGGAGTCCCTCTGAGATCCTTTAATCATGTATTGTCTCCTGGGCCCCACAGACAGATGAGCAGTTTCTCCACAGGGCACTGACTTCCAGTCTAAAGAGTCTAATTCAGCTTTTTTTTTTTTTTTGTCTGTGTAGACTCTCCCCTGGGCTTCATGTTTTGAATAAATGGCCTAAAGAAGACTTTTCAAGGTGACTTAAGTAGATTATAAACACAGTACAAGCAATTTCTGTGAATTAGCCTGTCTTTTATCTTGGCATAGGTTATGATTTTGCTAGCAAGTGCATTCATTTTTTCTTCAACAAAATTGACACTCATGGCAATTCTATATTGTGTTGTTCAAAAGATATCTAGAATTTAGCACTCAAATGTAAACTATGAGGATAAAGATGTTTGTTTTATTCACTGCTATAATCTTAGTACCCAGAATAAGAGCTGGCATGTAATAGGCAATAAATGTATTTATAAAATGCATGATAGAATTTATAACCATTTCATCCCCTATTGAACATTTGTCTATGCTTACAACCCCCAAAGGTTAGGCTGGGGCCAAATGGACTCCATGTATCTCTTACTATAGAGATTTAGATGGAGGAGGTGAGAAAGTCGGAGGAGGTGGAGCCATGGCTAGATTTGGTACTACGGGACACCAAAACCATGAGTCAGCAGCAGTTAAGGGATACAACAACCAGAACAAAACCAATATGGCCAGACCAGTCTCCTTGACCAATCCCAATTCAAAATGAAGTACAGAGAGAAAATAGAGTTGGGAAAAGAGAATAAGCACCAATGAGTTGTTGTCCAACCTCCAGCACTTGTACTTGAAAAACTCAATGGAGATAGGCCAAAATAGATAAATAATTTGAAAAAATAATGGTGCAAATTTTCCAAGTTTGACAAAAAATGCAAGCCTACAGAAACAAGAACCTTAACAAATTCCAAGTACACTAAAGGTTTGAAGCAAACTATACAAAGGTGCATCTTCATTAAATTTTTCCAAAATGGTGATAAAGAAAAAAGTCTGAAAAGCTGCCAGAGGAAAGATGACATGTTATGTCCAGAGGGTTTATACATAACACCCCGTTGCTTGTGGGGGTATGGGAAGGAGGGCAGGAGAGAGGGAGAAGGGGGGGAGGGATGGGGACAAAATATCCCCTTCAAGGACACACCCCCACTGACCTACTTTCTCCAACGAGGCTCCACCTCCTAAAGTTCCCACCCCCTCCCAATAGCCCATTAAGCCATGGATTTATTGATGATTTATCCATTGATAAGGTTAGACCCAGTCACCTCTCAAAGGCTCCACCTCTGAACACTGGTGTACTGGGGACTGAGCCTTCAGAACATGAGTTTCGGGGGTCTTTTCAGATTCAAACCATAACAAAACTCTAAAGCAACCATGAAAATAACAAAGAATGATAGAACAGAAGCCAATAAAGGAGATAAAATGGAGTTATAAAAACTACGCAGGGGCTGGGATATAGCTCACTGGTAGGGCACTGGCTTAACATGCGAGAGGCCTTGGGTTGGCTCCCCAGCACCACAAAACAAACAGACAGACAGACAGACAAACACACTCAGTTAAGTCCATAAAAAGCAGAAAAAGTGGAAAAGGAAAAAGGGAAGAAAAGATAGAAATCACAATAGAAAACAAGTCATGAATGTTATACTACCTCTCAACCGCTATCAGAAATGATATACATTGCTTTCTAAAATTTTAAGTGGTGATTTTTGAATGGTATAACCACGGGAGAAGAAAACAGGATACAGGCTTAGGCATTTCAGAAAACTTACATTTATTGTCTGAAACAAGCATTTTAGTTACCTATCCAAGGTCATCCAAGCTTTATATATTGCTACTAACATCATTAGCAATCACGTAGGGTCTAAAATCAGCTTTAATAGTCCTAAAGCCTCCTACATACATCACTTGATATACTTGACAGTTCAGTTGCTTTATTTGTTCTTTTATGAGATTAAGCCCTCTCTTTGATCGCGTGCCTTCTGTACTCATTGACTTTTACAAACCTCAAATAAAAATTTGTTGAAAAGCACCCCCATTCTCGCAGCGCATAAATCACAGTCAAATCTAAAAGACCTGCCAATTTGGGAAACAAAGATGCTTTTGTGTTTGGGTCTACATTCCCAGCATGATCAAATGCTAATACCTGCTTGCATTTATATTCATGTTCTTGATGTTGTGGGGAGATTTTTATAGAACAAAATGGAAGGTTTTGTTTCACCTGGGCTTCTGGACAGAAAAATCGGAACTGCCCCCCTCACCCCAAACCTCTAGCCAAACTAGGAGTTACTCTGAAATTCACACCATGCAAAGTGAAACCTGACATCTAAGCTACAGTTTACTCTTTCCTGCTCCCTCTGCAACCACATTCAAAGGCCGGGGCCCCAAATCTAGCAGAAGAGGGACTTCAGGTGTGTGTCTTCGAATTATAGAACCATAGAGAAATAGTCCAGTGTTTTGTTTTCCTGGTGATGAGACATAAATTGCTCTCTTATGTATTCATTCTTTCTTCCCTACTTGTTTAAGAGGTTTAAAGTACTTTTCTTCCCATATGGACTATCTAAAGGAGTCCTCCCTCTTCCTATCCAATCCCACCTGCCTTTTATCCTACAGAAAAGGATCCCAAAGTTTCCAGGTGCTGGGTTTACCCCATTTTGTTTGTTTCTGGGTAATTGCAGTGGAAAAATTTCAGGATGAGATGGGTAGAATGTGAGGAGTTACACAGATTCAGGCTCATATGACTGTCTTGAACTAGAAGCATCCTTTAATTTGTGTTTATTAGTAAGCCAGAAAGATGAAATAAAGTATCAGGAAGCTTGGAGAATGACTTCCTTAAGGAAAATGATATGGAAGTGTTACATAACACATGGCTTAAGGAATGTGGTTCTTGGGGCATGTGTATGGCAAAAATTACATCTGATCAGAAGTCTGTGGGACCCTGGGAGTGACAGCTAGGGAGGGGGCGGGCAGAGCTGTGAACACAGGCAGAGGAGAATCTGTGTCAATCATAAGGTCCCTTCTTCAGAAACCCAAGATGTAGCTTGTACTGGATAATTAGATAGAATTGTTATTTAGTTTCAAGGTTTTTACAAACAAAATTCCAGCATCCATGTGGTGTGTGGTTCGCTTAGAGATAAAAGCATTGTTTTTAATGATTCCTAGAAGTTTCTGCCCAGGATGAGTTGACTGGGTCCTGGGCTCTGCCTCTCCTTCTGCAACCAGCATCTCACTTAATACTTGTAACAATCATGTTACATCATCCATGGGGACAAGGATCTGGGAGTGACTTCCCAGCCCCAGGCTCACACCCCACCCACATTTGTGCAGGCACAGAAAGACAGGTGATGTCTCCATTTTTGCACAATTCGTGTTTAGCCTGAACTGTGCTCATCTGGGGGCAACTGCGGAGAGGCTGGGGGACCCTCGGCCAGCCATTCCTGTCTCCATCTTCTCTTCCCTCATCTTAGTCCTGTAGATAGCTATTTACTCTGTGGGTTCTGGTACTAGATGTGGTTAAGTTGGAAGAACACGCAAGGGGCGGTCAGGCAGCCGGCTGGGAATGCTTCTCACCTGTGTGACTGCGCAGGCCCCACACATTTCTGCGCTCCCTGTTCCACACAGGTGAGGTGGAGAGGAGCAGGCCTACGGGAAGGATCTTTGTAAGGAGCGAAGGTCCCCAGGTGTGTACTCGGTACACTGAGGCTGCTCCGTAAACGCCGGGTCTTTGTTCTCTTTGAGAGGAGGGTCGCTTCTCGCTTACCCTGACACAAGCGAGAGACCTGTTCAATGAATGACGTTTCAGCAAAAGGAATTTTCACCCTGGTCGTTTTTTAGGGGTATTTCAAGCAGAGGAGTCCTGAGTAAGGGAGACTCCGCTCCCCTTTCCGCAGGGTCTGGAAGTCGCCCGCCGCGGGGAAGAGCGGGTGGAAACGCTGGTCCCTCGGGGACACCGAGCCGGTGCCAGTGAGCCGGTGCCCAGGTGCCGCGGGCTCGGGAGCCGCAGCAGCCAGCAGAGGGCGCCGCGGGCCCACAGAGCGCGTGGCGCGGGGTCGGGCGCTCGCGGGGACCGGGAACCCGGGCAGTCCAGCGCTGGCCGCAGCCCCGACGCGCGGGCCCCGGCGTGCGCGGAGCGGCGCCCTCTGGGCACAGCGGCGGGCGGGGAGCGCCGCCCGGCCCCTCCCGAGACGGTGAGCACCGGCGCCCGCGCGCACGTGTGACCCTATCGGGGACACTTGGCGACCGCGGGGGTCCGACGCGGGTCAGAGGTGTGCGTGCAGTGGGGAGGGTCTCCGCTGGCCTCGGGCTTTGGGTTGAGCTTGCGGTTGACCCCAAGAGGCGCTGGATGTGGGGCCGAGTTTTCTCATAGGAGACTTGTTCTAACTTGAGGTTTTAACACCCGGATTTGTCTTGCGGGCTCTGCTGCGCGCTGCCCAGGGGTCCAGCGATTGGCGAGGGAAGCTGTGATCGCCAGCACTCACCTGGGCGTCGCCACCCCCTGCCCCCGAGCATCATCCAGGGAACCACGTGTGTCTGTCGCCCGCAACTCTGCCTGTCAGGCGCAGCCCGCCCCTAGGGCAGGGGAGGGGACACGGGGGCCGGTGGGCTGTGCCCGCGGGAACCCAGCCGGTCCGTGCGCCCGCCCGCCGGCGCCAGCTCGGCTCTGGCTCTCAGCGCCTTGCGTTCCCACGGCTCCGGAGAGGCAGCGGGCAGTGCTGTAGCGAGGCTCAGGGTCCTGCCCGGAGGGGTGAAGGCCACCGGAGGGGCGTCCAGGCGCTAGGCGCCATCGGAAAGGAGGCAAAGATGCGCAAGTGACTAGTCTGGGGCTGTCCTCGTCCAGGAAGTTCCGGGAGCCCTTCCTGGGTCCGGCCCCTTCTACTCATCTCCAGCGGCTCAAGGCAGCGGGCGGCGCAGGTTCTCTGGGGGCCTGGCTCGGCATCCCTTTCCCAAGCCCGCCCATCGATCTTTGCGCTTTGGGAGCCGAACTCCAGCTGCGCGCGGCTGTCTGGCTAGACTCAGGCGCGCGCGTTTCCCGGGCGTTGTGGAGTTGCTGGGCCTGGAGAAGTCCACTTTTCGAGCTCTGGGGGGCTTTGAGAGAGACAACCCCAAGGCAAGGTAGGTAGCCTTGACAGTCTTGCCCAGCAAATGATTAGATTGGGTTTGACACGGGCAAAGATGCGACCTGCTCAAGTCTTGGCGAACGACTGTGTGTTTTTCCTTTGCTTTTTAGGGCGTTTAGAGAGCTGCTGAGGAGACAGGGGCTTGGAGGAGCGAGACATGCATTTTCAGCTGCGTCTCAAAAGAGAAGAATTCTCTGTCACCGCCAGAGAGGCAACAGTCCTGCAATGTGACTGCAATTGACTGGCACGCAGAGGCCGGGAGTCTCTGGGTGGACTACTTAGAATATGCTGGCAAGCCAGTATTTTCCTCAGGGAATCTAGGGAGCAGCTGGTGTTCCTGACAGTGACCTGGAGTCAGGGAGTCAGAAGACAGTCATAGAAAACAACGGGGACTTGCACGGGGTTGACTTGGATTGTAGGGGGAAGAAGCTCCTTCCCCTGAGATCCTCCCATCCTCTGATGGAATGCTGGTGAGGTCCTCCACCCAGGGGAGCAACTGGGGCTGTGCCAGGGGCTGTCTGGTGAGTGAGGACTCCTGTAAATCTGACTGACCCCCTGTCCTTGCCTAGGAGGTTGAGGGGTGTGCAGCCCCTATGTGCTTTCCTCCTGCAAGATGGCCCTGAACACCTCTACCATGGATGGGGCTGGGCTGGTGGTGGAGAGGGACTTCTCCTTCCGCATCCTCACCGCCTGCTTCCTGTCGCTCCTCATCCTGTCCACTCTCCTGGGTAACACGCTGGTCTGCGCTGCTGTCATCAGGTTCCGACACCTGCGGTCCAAGGTGACCAACTTCTTTGTTATCTCCTTAGCTGTGTCAGATCTCTTGGTGGCTGTCTTGGTCATGCCCTGGAAAGCTGTGGCTGAGATCGCTGGCTTTTGGCCCTTTGGGTCCTTCTGTAACATTTGGGTGGCCTTCGACATCATGTGCTCCACGGCGTCCATTCTCAACCTCTGTGTGATCAGCGTGGACAGGTACTGGGCCATCTCCAGCCCTTTCCAGTATGAGAGGAAGATGACCCCCAAGGCAGCCTTCATCCTGATCAGCGTGGCATGGACCTTGTCTGTCCTCATCTCCTTCATCCCAGTGCAGCTCAGCTGGCACAAGGCAAAACCCACCGGCCTCTCCGAGGGCAATGCCACTTCCCTGGAAGAGGCTGAGGACAACTGTGACACCAGGTTGAGCAGGACCTATGCCATCTCATCCTCCCTAATAAGCTTTTACATCCCGGTGGCCATCATGATTGTCACCTACACCAGTATCTACAGGATTGCTCAGAAACAGATACGGCGCATCTCGGCCTTGGAGAGGGCAGCGGTCCATGCCAAGAACTGTCAGACAACCACAGGGAATGGAAACCCCGCTGAGTGCTCTCAGTCAGAAAGCTCCTTTAAGATGTCCTTTAAAAGGGAGACCAAAGTGCTGAAGACCCTGTCGGTGATCATGGGGGTGTTTGTGTGCTGCTGGCTCCCTTTCTTCATCTCCAACTGCATGGTGCCCTTCTGCGGGGCTGGTGAGACCCAGCCCTTCTGCATCGACTCCATCACCTTTGACGTGTTTGTGTGGTTCGGGTGGGCTAATTCCTCCTTGAACCCCATCATTTATGCCTTCAATGCTGATTTTCAGAAGGCATTCTCAACTCTCTTAGGATGCTACAGACTTTGCCCTACAGCGAATAATGCTATAGAGACAGTTAGCATCAATAATAACGGGGCTGCGGTGTTTTCCAGCCATCACGAGCCACGAGGCTCCATCTCCAAGGAGAGCAATCTGGTTTACCTGATCCCACATGCTGTGGGCTCTGCTGAGGACCTGAAAAAGGAGGAGGCAGGTGGAATAGCCAAACCCCTGGAGAAGCTGTCCCCGGCCCTGTCGGTCATATTGGACTACGACACTGATGTTTCTCTAGAGAAGATCCAGCCCATCACACACAATGGCCAGCACCCGACCTGAACTCCAGGATGGGTCCTGCCACACGTACTCATCCCAAACGCTTGCTGTTGAGAAACTAAGGTCTGGGAGTCTGAGATGTCAGGAGAGCCCTCTGCTGCTTTCAAACAGACAACTGAGCATATTTTCAAACACATTCCAGTGTATTTTCTGTGTTTTTCTAGTCCATCAAACAGGAACACATGGGAAGCCATGAAGGACATATCTTTGGCTTCAAAATAATTTCTGAGACTTACTACCTTAGGATTTAAAAAAATAGGGCAAAGAACCAACAACGGACAGCTTCACTTAAAAATCAAACCTTTTCCGTGAAGGAACTGAGAAGGGTTGAGCTTGCTGTATACAAACAGGTGCTAAAACTGTTCCAAGTAAAGTTTTCAGATTGTAAAGGTAGGTGCATGCCTTCATACATTATTTCTAAAAAAAACAATTGAGCCTTACAGTAGGAATGGGAATTTTTTTTTCAGAATTGAGAGATGCTTTGTTGATATTGGCTTTATTTATTTATTGTATTATATGGATATTTTAAATTTATCATAATAAATCTATATTTATCATATTTAATAGGATAACCAATGAGTTAATGAGTTATCTGAGATTGAACTGTCCATTGAACTAGCACTTTATAAACCAATGAAACAAATACACAGACCATCTGAGATTCTAAATGCTCATGAATAACTGCTAGAAGCACAGCAAAGACTGATAGGAAGTGAAGTTGCGATGATTCCTTAAAATACCCTGGCACGAATATGAGGTGAGAGTTGACAGATGCTGTGAATGCTTTCTTTTTTCCCTAAAAAGATTCCAAGGAATTTTTAAAAAGCACAGCTACCATTTTGCTTAGAATGTTTGAAATGACAAAGACTTTTTTCCCCAGGAGAATTTTCAGTTCTGTAAATATATCAAAGCCCCGTTAAGAAGAATACAATTTCAACATTTGTGATCTTAGGTAGTAAGGAAAAGTCTACACCACTCTGTATGTATGTAAAATACTTGGCCCTCTTCATCTTTTCTCATTTTGCATTCCTTCGTGTCAGATAGCTTTTTCTGAACCAAACCAATGGGTGGCCTGGATAGCGAGGTGTGGTGGAGACAGTGTGGCCCCAAAGATGGAAAAGGCCCATGCCCTGCATCTCCATCTTTCCAGGCCAAATCAAACCACTCAAGGGGGCTACTTCTGCAGTGCTTTAATCTGAATTCAGAGCTGACTTTTTTTTTTTTTTTTACAAAAGGTCTTTAAATGTTAACGGTGTACTAATGAATGAAGAGTGCCTCACTGTTCTAACGTAAGACACAGACATTGGTGGAGGAAACAGGAGACCCCGTTCCCTTTGAGTGTGTTAAACACCCCAAAGCCATCAGTGTCTCTGATCACAAATGCTGTCCCTCTCTGTGCTTTGGAATCGAGTTCCCATGTCATAACCTGACTGTAAAAAGTCCCCTCAGCCTCCTTTGCCAGATACTTCTTCTCATGTGGGGAAATTCAACAGAGTTTTTTGGAAATGTTTACAAAGTGTTCTTCTGGCAAGCAGTTGACTTAACATGTAGATGAAATTGGTAAAAAGATAAAAATTCTGCTGAAAAATCTCTCCTGCATCAGGTCTGTGTTATTGATGTATTGTGAATGTTTTCTTAATTTTGCTGCCTGTATGCTTTCTTACATATAATAAAATTATTTTGTGAACTCAAATCAACCCTGAATGAACTGTGTTGTGTTTGTTAAATTTATTTTGAAAGCTAAGATATCTCATGTGTACATGTAAGAAAACAAGGGCATTTTTAACTATATGCTACTTTTTTTTATTGGAAATTTCCCCTGTTGTGTATGCCACATGTTGCCTTTGAATATTTAAACAGAAGATAGTTTCTGATTTGGGTTATATACTCTCTTTTTCCTTCTGTCTTAATGTTTTTTTTAAAGAAACCTTTATTTGCTTGAGGAATTACCCTTTTTAATTTTTCAGATCTGAAACCTTTCTGAAATTTTGGCTTTTTCTTTCAAAGAGACTATTTTAAATAAAGTAAAAATTTTAGAAAAGATTATGGCTTGCTATAGGGTTGTTGTGGACTCCTGGCTGATAGCAACCACTGTATGTGTAGTGGTCATTTTAGAAGCATATTATAATGGGATTTATTATTTTTTTTCTGGAGAGAATGTGCAGGTTATTTTCTGGGCTTATCAAGATGTTGAACAGGGCACACCCTCAGGTCCTGCTAATGCTACCCAGTTAACTAACATGCTAAGCTATTTTTTTTCCCCTGAGAAGGCAGCAGGTGACATAGAAATTAAGGGTTAAGTTTATAACTTGGCACATCACACAGCAGATGGTATCTTTCAAATTCCATATTTGCCTCCCCCAGGCTTTGGCATATGATGAACATATCTAGAACGAGCATCCATGAAGCATGATGTTTTTTCTTTCTGCTTCGTAGCTTTCTGGATATCTTTACTCTTTGAAGTTTAATTTTATTCTTGAACCTGAAGTTCAGTAGCACAAGCTAGAGTGTTCGGATGGGTTGCCATTCCCGCCAGTAACACAGGACACGAACACCTCCCTTTGCCACCTAGTTCATGGGCAAAAGAGCAAAACGTAAGTGACGCATTAGGAATGATATCAAAGAATTGTAAGATTCAGCACACCTTGAGTGAGAGGATACTTTGGATTCCGGGCACGTTGGATTGATAAAGGACATCTTATGAAGTACTAATTTTACTGAAAGCATCTGTTTCCGACAATTTAATGTATAAAAGCAAAATTATAGCATAACTTTCATTTTATTTTTAACTATAGTGATTAACCTTAATAATGCTAAATATGTGAAGCACTTTCCCAGGATAGAGA
This sequence comes from Glis glis, assembly GCA_004027185.1. Classification (NCBI taxonomy): domain Eukaryota; kingdom Metazoa; phylum Chordata; class Mammalia; order Rodentia; family Gliridae; genus Glis; species Glis glis. The sequence goes on from PVJS01007315.1 coordinate 29,405, forward strand.
CATTTTAAAAGGTGTGTTCTTTCCCCCTCCCCAGCTAAGAAGCTGCTTTTCATAATCAAATGCACAAACACACACACACACACACACACACACACACACACACACACACACGTTCCTATGAGCGACTGACACATTCCTATGACTGACACGTTCCTATGAGCGACTGAGTACTGGCTTTTATAATTTTTTTTCTGTGGTACTGGGGATTGAACCCAGGGGCATTCAACCTCAAAGCTGTGCCCCCAGCCCTATTTTATATTTTTATTTTGAAACAGGGTCTCACTAGGTTGATGAGAGTCTCACTACTTGCTGAGGCTGTCCTTGAACCTGGGATCCTCCTGTCTCAGCCTCTCAAGAACTGGGATTATAAGCATGCACCACCATGCCCTGCTGAGCACTGGCTTTAATTAGTACATTTGGAGTTTACTCAGGAAAGTCACTGGTTTCACTTGGGATCTAAGCCAGTCATGCTTGGAGTCTCAGTTGAGCTCAGCCATTCAACGGGAAGAACAAAATTAACTTCTTCAGTGGAAGAGTTATCCTCAAAAGCAAGCCAACATGTAGTTCAACTTCAGTGGCTTACTGAGCTCTCTTAATGCTCTCTGAGGACCCCATCTTTTCTCCCAAGGCATGCACCAGCAGCATTTCAGCCCATTTACACCTCCTGTGGCCCCAGCCCCTCTGCCCAGGAGCCAGCTCCCTGTTGGGTCCTGGGATGCAGGGAGTACAGGCTCCGTTTCAGATAGACAAATGTCCACATCGTAGCCACCACTTTCAATCAGGGCGAGCATAAACCAATGTATGGATCTCTTTGTTTGCGTTTGGCCAACTGTGAAATGGAAATAAACATGCAGGTTTGTTCATGTGAGGGTTGAAACGAAGCTATTAAGAACCCTGAGCATGCAGATGAGGAGCTCACTGATTCTTTGCAGGACACCCAGTTTTGAAGAGGTTGATCATTTAGCATTTGTTGTATTCGTAATGATGTTTCAGCTATGTATTTGATTTCACATGAGTTTGCTTGATGGAAAGGAAGTGACTTTTAGAGTACATGCAGTTTGGGATTCTCCCAGGCACCACTGTCTTTTGCTGTGGTTATCTGGTATTGCAGAAGCAAGTGGCTTTTCATATTTGTGTAGTTAAGAGAATTGCTTAAGTTACCACTAGATAATGAGTGAATAAATCTGTCCACAGTATTTCAATGCACCCAATCTTCTTATCTTGAAGCATTTGTGTTGGGAATAATGGGTTGATGGCCTGCCTGTTAAATGTAGGATCTGCTGATGTGCAAGATCTGGTTACTGTGGTCACTTGAAAGAATTAACCTGGTTGATCATGAGCCTGCGATAGTCTATACATTCCATGTACCTCTTAGATTTGCTTGAGATTCCCTGGGTAGAAAACACAACAAACCAACCTAATTGTTTTAGAGTGGATGGGGGCTATGGTGAACATTAGAGCACAAACAACACCTCTAAGAATCTGTTACCAGGCCAATCTGCATGTCCTTCTGTCATGTTGAGTAACTTCCATGAGATGTGCAGAATTAAAGAAGCAGTATTTCAACTTTAGCCTGTTACATCATTCAAGATTTGGGAGTTGTAATTTAAATAGTATCAGAAGCTCAAGAATAATCTCTGATTTAAAAGGGTTTAGCTTTCTAATCACAACGAGAAAATGTATGAAACAGGTTAGAATTTTTCTCATGCTCACAGAACAGAGACTCTATCAGCTCTCAAAAGTGGTAAATGTTTTCCCTATTGACAAGGATGTGCTCTGAGCTGTGTCCGCAGAAGTGAGGCCACCTCTCATGTCCTCATGAGCCCAGATGCATGAAAAGTGACAGATGGTAGTGGATCTAGGAATACTGAACTATAGGGCAGGATGCTTCATTTAAACAAATGGATATGTCATTTTATATCCCTTGGGAATAAGTTTTATTCATCTCTACAACAAGGAGGTCAGATGAGATGATTTCTGAGATCTGTTCTGGTCTGAGATTATGAGATATGAGACCCATCACGGGCCAGTTCTGACTGTGATAGGCTCCTCTGGAAAGGCTTCCCAAGCCCCGTTTTCTTTGCTACTTGAAAGCTAACTGAAGGATATTTATAAAATGCAAATTGGACCGTGTTATGCCCTCACTTAACATTCTTCAATGGCTCCTAAGTACTTTCAGGAAAAAAAGAATCAAACTCGTTCAAGGCCCATCATGCTGTGGGTCCTGGCGGCCTCTGCAGCCTCTTCTTATTGCCACTCCCCCTGCAGACACTGTCCTGTTGACTTTCTGAACTTGGCACAGTTTGTGGAAGCCCTTCTTGTTTTTGTGCCTTTGCACATGCTGTTCCCCTGCCCAGGAAACGCTTCCCTTTGCTTCCTCCTGCTCATCCTTCAGGACCACGTCACGTTGAGCATAATTCCAGAGGCCCTCCTCCACACTTCCTCTCTGCCTCTGCTCCCCTTTCCTCTTTCCACAGGCCTGTCACCCTGTCATGAAGTCACCCCCTCACTTCCTTACTGTCCTCCCTAGATTTGAGCACAGGAGAACAGGAGCTGTTTTATCCTACTCTCCTTCTCTGTGCAGATTCCTCAGCATCCAGGGCTCATTAAGTCTTGGTTGAATGAGTAAAGGAAATGAACAAATCAAAACAGGGAATGTGGGAGCCACAGTTTCAGACTTGTTTATCTGTGGGCTGCTTGCTGTATTTGTGTAGGTCTTCTGGGCTCTCTCTCATTAATGTCTTTGGGTACAATCTCCACATGATCTCTAAGGCCTGAAGTTCCCTGGAGTCTGACATGTACAAAGTCATTACAGGGAAAATATGTTATAAATATGTACAAATAAATATGTACACACGTAAACATGCATGCACACATGTCTACATGTATATGTACATACACACATGCATGTATATTTATGCATATAATTTGATACAATTTATAAATAATCACCTCCCAGGATCATTTTCTATGATTCAGACCATGTGTTGGATGCTAGGGATACAGAAATGAATCAGATACTTTCCCAGACTTTGAGGAACTTTGTAGTAGAGAGAAGGGAGACAGGTAAGCAAATAAACCAACATCAAAACATGTTGTGAAGATCTGATGAAGGGAGAAGGAAAATGTTTCTCTCCAGGTAATGCCAATAGGTCTGCTTTACTGAGCCTCAGAAACTATGAGTGTGGCCCTGTGCCACATGCTGTCCATTCTCCATCCTGTTCTGTTCTCCCGTCCATCCCAGTGCGGGCACTGTTACCAACATGCTTCCCTTACAGATCAGAGAGGAGATGAAATGTGTCAAGGTCACATAGCTGGTAGAATGAGGCAAGGTTTGAATCTGGGGCTGTCTGATTTTAACCATGAACTTGTTCTGTTTATCAGAAAATAGTCCTAAACAAGTAACTTCTTAAGGGTATTCTAACCCACTTAGAATATTGGTGTATTATAAAATAATTTTTATTATTGACATTTCAGGCATATACAAAATGTAGAGAGGATGGTGTAATAGCCCTCTGTGGACCCTTCTCGTTACCTGGCATCAAACAGCAAGACTAAGGTTGATGGTCTTTGCCAGAGTTAGGTGAGCATGATGACAGGAAGTATGTGCCGTTGAGTAGAGCATAAGGTTTAAGACAAGAAGAATTTTAAGACATTTTAACTTCGCAACATGACCTTGTAGAGTTCAAAGGTAAGAAAACAGAGAGATGGCTTATTCAAGGGCTGATACATCCCCATGTTTGCAGATTGATTCCATCAGGGAAGACTAAGTCAGTTTATTTCAGCAGATACTCATCTACACCTGCCTGTGCTCAGCTCTGCTTTGGGAGGGAGGAGTGAGGAGGGAACAGAGGAGAGCGCAGGATGGGGAAGTGGCATTGGGGGGTATTGCCAGAGATACTTCGGAACTGGGCAAAGGGCTGTGAAGCCAGCGGCACTGGAAGTGGGCTTGTAGGATGGACAGAACTTTGACAGGTCAAAATAGACAGGGAGAGAGAACAGCTGGGGTAGGAGCCCAGGCAGCTGCAGGTGTGGGGCTGGGGAATGGGTGCTGGGCTAATCTTCTGGATCTAGGACATGGTGCAGAGATGAAGTTGGGCCACAGGCTGTCAAGTTCATTGCCTTGGGGTGTTCTCCACCCTCTGCAGGAGCCCTTTTCAGTGAACATGTAGAGTTAACTGCATGGTCATGTGATAACCACCGGGCCTGTACAGCAGCCCCTCCCTCCCCTTTTCACCCCTTACTCCACTGCACTCACCTCTTTATTGCTCTCAGATACACTCTGGTGACGCGCCTTTGTTTTTCTTCCAGTTGGGGCGCCCTTCCTGCATGTCCTCCTCTGGGACTCATCTCAGGTGTGAGCCTCACCGAGCCCCTTCCCGGTCCTCCCTCTGCCATCTGCAGCCCCCGTAGGGTGAGCATCTGTGGGCTGTCTGGTTCCTGCGGCTACTGTGAGCACAGGAGCCCTTGGGGGCAACTTTTCCACACATATTCCCCATGCCCAGTATAGACTGGCACATCATAGGTGTCCAAGTGAGTGCTTTTTTTCCAAGTGAATATTTTTAAGATGGTGCATGAATAACTTTATAAAAGGTTTAGGTAGGTGCTTGTACACATAGCTTGCTGTTTGCTGTGGGATTGGCTCTGCTGAGGTTCTGAGGACTGATTTTCTCTGCTAAACTAGGTTTCTCCATCACTGACACAATCTCAGGAAAATAATTGAAATAGATTTTAAATGGCAAACTAGGGCTCTCTCTCTCTTTCGTATCGATGTGCCTGGACCGCGATCCACCCTTCCACACAGGAGAGAGGAAATGTCATCCAAATGTCACAAACGTGGTCCCAGATTATCTAGTCACATACGTGCTGTGTGCAGACTGAGTTTTTAGGTCAGCTGTATTTAGCATTATAAACATGTTGACTGTAATTAAGATAATGGTCAGTCCCATTTCTAAGATGCTTTTTAATGCAGACTACTGTTTGCTGTTAAACTGGGGGGAGGGGTGCCCCACGATAATTCTGCCAAAACAGCTGTGGGTTTTTACTAGCTTGATGGCGAGGTCACTAAAAAACAGTGTGTTTCTGACTGGCATAAGAGGATTAAAGAAGATCCATGATTAGAGGGGAACGGGAATAAGGCGATGGTTCTGGCTTGTTTAAAAAGTGTGGTCCTCATACTTTCAAGGCAAAAGCAAATTGTGATGCCATTTGGGGAAAAGCATCCATTGGCATCAATACTGAGATGAAAGCTTATTTGCTTGTTCATGAGACCGTGCAATTTAGAATGTCCCACTTGGATGCAGCTCATCCAATAGCAGAACCTCTGGATTGGAGACAGGAAGCAGATGTTTTCCTGTCCTGCTCACACAGCAGTATAAACTGATATGACTAAAAGGAAGGGGAATTTGGCAGGTGCAACCAAACTTTAAAATGTGCACACAATTTAATCCAGAGATTCTACTTTGCACACTTCCTCACCTATGTGTTCAGAGATGAGTGTGTAAGGGATGCACGCTGTAGCCCTGCTTGTAAAAAGCCAAAGGGAGACAACCTAAGTGTCCAGTAGTGGGGGAATAAATAGTGAAGTGTAGAATGTTGTAGGAGGCAAAGAAAGAAAATTTCTCCTCTGTCCTCTAAAGGTTTCCCAGAATAAAGTGAGAAAGATTAATAAATTCATGTGCATGGAGGCCAACATTATTCAGAAACTTGTATACCCCTTTTTCTGTTGGAAAGGGGGAAGTGAGGAATGTAGATAATTTTTAAGGGAATAGTAAGTGATTTTTAGAGGAACTCAGTGGACTTGGAGAATATGCAATGGCGTGGCAAAGTCTGTTCAGCCCACAGGACACAATGGATTGAATTGTAGATGATTCTCTGTGGGGAAAAATAGAGGACAATAGTGTGTGACAAAAATCTGTCCAGGTGTGTTGAAGGGCCTCAGTCTTTCTTTCTGTGTAGGAGTTTAGTTAATGAAAGCCAGGGAAGGGACCATGGAAAGTGTTTCCTCATTGGCAGGTCCAGATGTTAGGCAGGTAAGAGAACTCTGCAGAAGATGCCCTGTGCTTGGAGGTGGGGGGTCAAGGGAAGGTCAGCGGGACCTTCACTCTGAGGCCTCTCAGAATGGCAGAGCTCCAGCCTTTGGGGTATCATTTCCTGACCCCCAACAATGTCTATAGTATGTGGAATTGGAAAAGAAAGTGGATTTCAATAGTGTTAGGAGCCAGGCATGGTGGTACATGCCTATAATCCCAGTACTTGGGAGACTGAAATAGGAGGATCAGAGGTTGGGAGGCTAGCTTCAGCAATTTAGCAAGACCCTGTTTCAAAACAAAATAATCTTAAAAAAGGGCTGGGGGTGTAATTTGGAAGTAGATGTCTCTGGGTTCAATCCTCAGTAACACACACACACACATACACACACACACACACACACACACACATACACAATTTTAAATAACAAATACAGTGTTAGGGAAGGATTTTGTTGACATATTATGAAGGGGGAAAGCAAGTTGAAAAACAATATGGAAGATAGTATGATCATTTTTATTTTATAAAAGTGTAAGAAGTATGTGTTTTAAGGAAAATAACTGGAACAAGATATGGAAAAGTGCTCACCTGCCTGAATAAATGATTGAAATGAATAAATAAATAAATAAATAAATAAGACTAGATGAACCTCCAATGCAGAAGAGTTCCGGGTGACCTGGGTGGGTAAGCTCCCACTCCTCAAGTGTGGCCACATATAGTGACCGTGTATCCCTGTAGTGTCTCTGGGGAGGGGAGAAAGCTTTGGGGAGGGCCAAGGGGGCCTCCACTTTTTACTTTGCATATTTCTTAATTTTTACAAGAGGCTTGTGTTGAAGTATATCATGTGTAGTTCGAACAAACATTTTTAAGAAGCATTGCTGAACTGGGTGTCAGGTGAATGAGCTCTAGCTGCAGCCTTCTTGCTGATGGGCAGGATGGGCTGGGGGCGTGGGCAAGGGGGAAGGAGGTACGCAGGGGGCTCAGGCATGTCCTTGACAGAATTCGCAGTAGTGAGTGCCTGCGTGTTGCTGAGCTCCTCTGGCTTGGCTGAGGCTGAGGTTGGGCGAGGTTGGCCACTGGCCAGTGCATAGAGGAGCACAAGTAGCCCATCCAAAACACCCTCCCCAACCCATCATGACCCCTCACCACCATATGCTAGTCTTACTTTCTTCAGCAAAAGGTCCTTTCTTTGTGTGTGTGTGTGGGGGGGGGGTACTGGGGATGGAACCCAGGGGCATTCTGCCTCCAAGCTATACCTCCAGCCCTATTTTATTCTTAATTTTGAAACATGGTCTCACTAAGTTGCGGAGGGCCTCACAGTTGCTGAAGCTGGCCCCGAACCTGCGATCCTCCTGTCTCAGCCTCCCAAGTACTGGGATTACAAGCGTGTGTCACCACACCCGGAAAAAAGGTCCTTTCTTACTAAGCTTCCCCAGAACCCACATTTGGAATAATTTTGTTGGTCAAAATTATAGAAAAATTATAGAAAATAATAGGTAGTGTGGCCCTTTTATAGGTTAAAGCATTTTCTCTATCCAGCTTTTGGGAAATGATGAGAAGCATTGGCAGTGTGGTTCTTGGTGACCTTAGGTTGGCATCACCAGTGAGAACTGGTCTGAAGTCCTTTCCTCCCACGCAGAGTGACCCCTCCCCCACTTTACTAAAATGCTCCCATGTTCCTCTTAAATGTAAAGAAGATATTCGTTCTTCTGCCAAAGAAAAGTATTTGAAAGTATCGCTTGCAAAATTGTTCTTCATTTCAATTTTGCAGTTAACATTGTGCTATGTTGGAGACAGTCATTTCCCCCCTCAGGTCTGAAATATTTTTAAGTACTTTTGTAAGGCTCCGAGCTCAAGGGACTTCTAGGACCTTGGCCCAGAGCAAAAGACAGCAAGAATTTTCTCCAGGTTTTGAGAGCAAAGATGGCTCTTAGGCACAGCACAGTCCCTGTTCTGTTTTCCCTGCTGTATCTCCTTTCTGTTGCTCTTTCGGTTATTATCGCTCAAGTGCATAAGTGCCTCTTACAAAAACCAGTGTGCAGGGTGACACAAACCACTTCCACTTATTTTGAAACTGAAAAACATTCCAGCATTTGTTCTTAGAGTTAACCTTTGGGGAGGTTTTCACATTCTATCTTTCTCATCATTGACATCGATATTAAATGTTTTAGTGATATTTTTATGTTAAATGTTCCCATAGGCTCATTTTAGATGTTTCCAGAGAATAGCAATGAAGACTTTAAGTAGTAAAATCCAAGCCTCAAGGACAAAATCATTGAGGGCAGCACTGAAGGAAATAGACAGGCTTACTTATTTGGTCTTTTGTTCTGACAGAAGGCAGAAAGTTAAGTGAAGCATCAGATTCTATAACCTTTAAGGGACTAGAAGAAGTCAAACACTGAGGGGTCACCAAGGCCAGATACTATTCAGGGAGAATAGCTGCTATGGTTTGAGATTGGTTTGAATGTGTCCCTGGGAGGTTCATGTGCTAGAGTGGTGCTTTCCAGCATGGTGATATTGGGAGCTGGGGGGATTTTAAGAGGTGGGACCTAGAGGGACGTGGTTAGGTCATTGGGGGCGTGCCCTTAGAAGGGATAAATATAAGCTGGGTGTGGTGGTGACACTTGTAATCCCAGTACTTGGGAGGCTGAAACAGGAGGATCGCAGGTTCGCGGCCAGCCTCAGCTACTTAGTGAGGCCTCCGCAACTTAGTAAGACACTGTTTCAAAATAAAGAATAAAAAATAGGGCTGGGGGTGTAGCTTGAAGGTAGAATGCCCCTGGGTTCAATCCCCAGTATCGCAAAAAAAAAAGAGAGAGATAAATATAGTTCTCATGGGACCCCAGTTAGTTCCCACCAGAGTATGCTGTTATAAAAAGAGCAGGCTGAGCCTGACCTCATATCTCTCTGGCTTCCTGTCTCCCCCTGTGATCTCTCTGTGCTCATTCCTGCCATTGCTATACCACCCACCATAAGGTCCTCACCAGAGGCCAAACAGATGGGGCTCCCCAATCTTGGACTTCCAGCCTCCTGAATTGTGAGCTACATAAACATCTTTACTTTATAAAATATGCAGCCTCAGGTACTTTGCTATAACAAAAGAGAACGTACTAATATAATAGCTAATAGCCTATATGGCTTATCTCTTTATTCTTTTAACAGTATCTTACACAGGGCCAAAGTTTTAAATTCTAATAAGGTCCAACTCATCTATCTTTTCTTTCATGGATTGTCCTTTTATTGTTGCATCTAAAAAATCACAAAACCCAATGGTATATAGATCTTCTCTCCTATTTTCATTTAGATATTTTTATAGCTTTATATTTCACACTTAGGTGTATGTGATTCACTTTGATTTAATTTTTATGTATGATTTAAGGTTTGGGTCTAGGTTCATTTTTTCACATCTGTACATCTGATTGTTCTAGCACCATCTGTCAAAAAGACAAGTGAAGCAAATTGCTTTCACTTCTTTGTCAGACATCAGTTGGCTACATTTGTGTTTCTATATTTCTGTACTCTTTATTTTGTCCATTGATTTATGTCTATTCTTCTACCAACATCATACTGTTTTGTTTACTTTCCTTTTATAAGTTGAAATTGGGTGGTGCGAGTCCTACAACCCAATTTTTTCTTTTTCAAAATTATTTTGGCTATTCAAGTTCCCTTATATTTTAATATAAGTTTTAGAATCATTGTATGGATATCTAAAAAATTATTTGTGGTGATTTTGATTGCACTGAATTTATAGATCAAGACAGAAATAACTGAGATCTTAAACATTTAAGCCTTTAAATCCCTGAACACAAACTATCTCTTCACTTATTCATATCTTTGATTTCTTTCATCACTGCTTTGTAGTTTTCTGCATAGAGATCCTGCACATATGTTGTTAGACCTATAAGTAATTCATTTTCTGGTACTATAGTAAATTATATAAAATTTTCAAATTCTACTTGTTGGCATATTGGAAAGTCCGTTGTTGGTATATTGGAAAGCAACTGACTTTTGTATGAAAGGATACTTATATATACTTTTTTATGTGTATAACTGACCTTGTATCCTGGAATCTTGCTATGCTCACTTTTGTCCCATGAGGATTTTTGGGGGGGTAATTTTTTTGAGGTTTGTTATATAAACAATCATATCACATGTGAAAAAAAATAACCCTTCCTTCCTTCCTTCCTTCCTTCCTTCCTTCCTTCCTTCCTTCCTTCCATGTTTGCTTTCCTGGTCTCATCAATTTACAGTAGGAGGTTGACTAGGAGTGATGAAAGGGAAGAAGATTTTCCATGTTTCTCATAGGGAGAAAGCATGTTTTCTCTCACTATGAAATATGTTGTATGATTTTTGTATTCTTTACCAAGTTGATGAAGGTCCCCTCTATTACTAACTTGCTAAGAATTTTTTTTTGTGTGTGATACTGGGGAATGAACCCAGGGGCATTCTACCTCTGAGCTACATCCCCCAGTCCTATTTTTTATTCTTTATTTTGAAATAGGGTCTCACTAAGTTGCAGAGGGCCTAAGTAGCTGAGGCTGGCCGTGAATCTGCGATCCTCCTGTCTCAGCCTCCCAAGTACTGGGATTACAAGCGTGCACCACCATGCCTGGCTCTTGCTAAGAATTTTTAAAATCACAAATGCATGGTAGATTTTATAAAATGCTTTTAGTGCATCAACTGACTTTCTCCTTTAGTTTGTTGATGTGGTGCATTACACTGACTTTTAATGGTGAAATAACCTTGACTATCTGGGATAAATCCCATGTATCATCATGTAATTTTTTCTATGCACTGCTGGATTTGATTTGCTAATATTTTGTTGAGGATTTCCATGCCTATGTTCATGAATGATATTGGTCTACAGTTTTACTTTCTTGTAACGTCTCTATCTGCATTTTGGTATTAGGGTAAGGCTAATGAGTTAGGAATTGTTACCTCTACTATTTTCTAAAGAGATTATAGGAATTTGGCATGATTTCTCCCTTAAATGTTTCATAGAATTCATTTGTGAAAATTTATGGAACTTTTGCTTTCTTTTTTGGAAGGTTATTGATTATTGATTTGATTTTAAAAATAGATATGGAGGTATCCAGGTTGTCTCTTTCTCCTTTTGTTAGCTAGGAAATTTATGTCTTTCAAAGATTCTTTTTATCTAGGTCATCAAATTTGGGAGCATAGAGTTGTTCGTAGTCTACATCATCCTTTTAATTTCCATGGATAAGTCCTAAAGACTTTATTTGTTCCATTTCTGATATAATTTGAGTTCTCTCTTTTTTCTTGATTTATCAATTTTTATCAATGTTATAATCCATTCAAAGAGCCATGTTTTGATTTATTTTTCTACTTTTTTTGTTTATAATTTCATTGATTTCTGTTCTAATTTTTTAATTATTGCTTTTTCTTTGTTTGCTTTATTTAGGTGTAAATCACTTTTGCTTTTCTGGTTTCCCTGGGTGGAAGTCTAGATTATTGATTTTTAGATCTCTCTGTTCTCTTATATGCATTTCATGTGATAAATTTCCCTTGAAGAACTATTTTTGCTGTGTTCTGCATATTTTGATAGTCACATTTCCATTTAGTTTAAAAATTTTTCACTTTCATTCAGACTTTATCCTTGACCATTGTGATACTTAGAAATGTGCACTTTAACAATACTGGGGGTGCTAACCTTCCTGTTATTTATTTCTAGTTTAATTGTATTGCAGTCTGAGAATATTCTTCATATGTTTCTGTTTACATTTGTTAAGGTGTGTTTTGTGATGAAATTTCCATGTGAGCTTGAGAAGAACATATATTCTTTTCATGTACAGAGACTTCTGTACATTTTTTTACACAAAATAGGCTAAGTGGCATGAACAGACTTAGAACCAAATCTATCATCCACATGCAGTTATTTCATGCTGCCTCGCACCTGCCCTAGGGTCTTCCCCGGAGACTCCTCTTAGGTTATTTTCAATCTTCTCCCCCACCTTATGAATCCAGCCACTATAGATGAGAAGATGATAGCTCGAAAAAATAAAAGTGCTGGTCTTAGGTTTTTCTGCTATTAAATGTATGCCAGGACTGACAGCAACACCACCACTCTGAATCCCATCAACCAAGTTTCTCATGTTCTAGAATGATTGATTAATTAGAGTTTTATGGAGGAAGCGCTAGTCCTCTTTTTCAGTCTAGCTGAATTAATCAGTGTAGGAGGCAACAAGACTTATACAGGTGAAAAGAAAAGTCATCTGTAACATGAACAAAAGAAATGTAGGAGGAACTAGGCAAGAACAGATTAGTAATGGGGTATGGGCTAAAGAAGGTGACATTTGAAGTCAAGGGCAATTAGAAAAGAAGATTTAGTTTAAAAGGAAATTAAGTTGTTTGAAGAAGGAGAATTGAAATTTATTGGTGCTTTTATGTGTCAAGCACTGTGCTGGGCACTTTTGCATCTGTTTCCTCATTTGGTGACCAGAATAAGTCCATAAATGTCCTTAAAGTCCATGGATTCTTCCCTCTACCTCCAGCCTACAGTATAATGATCCTTCCCAGGGAGGAAGAGGATCCTAGAAAACAAAGTGGTGGAAAAATTGGCAAGAAATATACGATGGTGACTAGGCATCTTAGACCAAGGGAAATTTTCTATCACCATTTTTTAGGAAGACATGGGACAAGAGATTGGGCATTCTGACTACCAGTCATCATGGGACAGGAAGTAGGCAGGACTAAAGAAGGGAGCGACTTTCTCTAGACTCAATAGGGTGTGTGAGGAGGCCAAGCTGAGGTTCTGGTGGTGGGTGGAGCCGCTTTGCCTATGAGGCACCATTGGACCCAACACTCTGACTCACTCCCTCTTTGTGTACACTTTCCAAGAATTTAGGGAAGTTATAGGAAGAACACTTGGAATGATACCTGAATTCTAACATAGGATCCCTGGATCATAGATAATGGATGGAAGTATGTGTGTATTGGGGGGGGGGTGTTGAGAGAATTTATTCCCCAAAGAACTTCACTATGGAAGGCAGAGTTTTGGTGCAGCAACCACAACTTAGCAAAAGCTCTTGACAAGAGTGTTTTTTCTGCCCTTTCCCACCTTATTCAGCATTTGGTGAAAATAGTACAGGACCAACAATGGGTGTTATGAACCTTCAGAGATACTGTAGTGTGGCCCCATCAATCATAAAAGCTGGACATCCCAAGTTGCCTAGACCAACAGTTGAGCCAAACAGAGCTTTCAGTATGTTGACCTTTTAATGATGGCTACACACTTGCCTGCCTGAGAGATAGCTCTCCATGGTCTGTATCATAAGGAAATTAATTTCATGAGCTGTCATGAACTTATTACATCCTGAAGACTCCACCTCCAAAAGCCATTACATTGGTGATTAGATTTCAACCTAAGAATTTTGAGAGGACGCCACATTTAGATTATAGCAGGTAGGATTTAAATATTAAAATATGTATCTTATGGTAGTAAAGTTGGATTTGTCAGATATATAAACACCAAGTATTTGGCCTCACAAGTTGAGAAATATCTAATGACTAATCCTTTTCCTTTTGGGGCATGGTGGTGGGCACAGATGGTACATGGTAAATGTATTCTAGATACCAATAATAAAGGATGTGCCTTTGTGATAAGACCTGCAACATGGTCCTTTTATAACCCTCTTGCACCTAGCACAGAGTTCAGTCAGCAATTCAACTTGGCATTGTTTTAAAGATTATGGGAGTTTCATAAGGAAGTGCAAATTCTCTGTAAATATTTGCTAATGGGTGGTGAATGGTTGAATAAGTGAATAGACAGATGGGTGTGTGGATGGATGGATGAGTGAGTAGGATAGATAGATGGTTGAGTGGATGGATGGATGGGTATATAGATAGATGGATGGATGAGTGTGTGGGTGGCTGGATGGGTGAGTGGGTGGACAAATGGGTGTGAGGACAGATGGGTGGGTGAGTGGATGGATGGGTGGGTGAGTAAGTGGACAGATGGATGAATAGGTAGACAGAGTGGTAGATGGAACATGGTGCCATTAGTATTTCTGGGAGTCGGTGTCAACAGCTGGACCTGACCAGCTGTTGTGTGTATCTGGTTGTCAGTAGCTTTTCTATGCTGTCCCATGGTGGTGACTCTTTTGAGTTTCTACTGTGGTATAATTCTGGCCTATGAATCGTGAATGTGGGCGTGGTGTGCATAAGTTAGAGGTCAAAGAGTGCAGTAGAGAATCACAAGCCTGTCCTCAGACAGACTTGGGATGAATGCAACTCTTTCAGCCACCTCTCCAGCCATGATCGCTTTAGCACTCTGAGCCTCAGATCTTCTTTTCCTGGAACTGTATGAAAATCTTTAACTCATGGAGGTGTTGTGAGAGTTGAAAAAGACAGTAATTAAGATTAATTCTGAGAAGAAACTGAGTAAGTGAAAGACTTGGTCAAGGCCTCCAGCTAGTGAGGCAGATCTGGGCTCTAAATCCAGATGGGCCAGGTCCAGGGTTTGTATGTTTAGCTCTTGGCTATTTCTGCATCCTCTCAAATATATAAAGTGCTTCACACCACCCTGGCATATGGTGGGCCTTCAGCAAATGAGAATTTCCTTTCCTCTGAGTTCATTGACTGCTTTGAGATGTCAGTGGTGGCCTGTCCCCTATGGCCAGAGCTGACAAGATACTGGATACACAGTTGGCAAATTCAGTCTTGTCCAGCCAGGCAAAGCCCCTCAATGGTGACTTTTCAAGACCTTTAAGAACAGTGTTCTTTACCTCAGTCCAGCCCTTGTTTAAGAACAAGAACTACCCAGTTACTGTAAGCACTTGCTGATACATATTTGGTAGTAGAATTAAGACTAATATTAATGTGAGTGTTAGATTGGCAGAATAGAATGTTGAAAAACATTATAAAATGACAAAGCTTACAAACAGCAGGGGACGAAAAAGTAAAGAAAACAGAAGAAAAAGAAAAAATGTTGATCATGCCATGTGATAGTTGGGAATAAAAAGATATTTAAGGTTGACTAAATAGCAGAAATACAGAAATAATAGCTGGCTTTTGCTATCTAATGACCAACCTGAAAACATTCATTCTTATGCTCATCTGTCATTGTTCTGTGCTGATCCAGAGTGGAGTTGTCAGGGAACCTTGCTTGAGGCTGTGGGCCTTCTACATTTGGCTCTAAGTTGTGGGTTGAACTCAGATGTTCACGTGTGTTGGTTCTGGACCCAGGAGATGGGCAGTGGCTGCCCAAAGGGAGATCTTCTTATAGCACAAGACAAGACGTGAGGCCAAGCCAGCCAAAGAATCACATCTCAGGCTTTTGTACACATTGTACCTGCTAAAATTCCAGTGGCCAAATCAAGTCACATACCTAAGCCCATCATCAATGGGGTGGGGATGATATGTTGTCTTAGAAAGAGGAATTTAAGACAATAACCCTAACTATCATGCATATTTAAATACAAACACTAAAAAAATTAACTAAAACTTGATAATAGAACTAATAGTTAAGTAAAAAAGGACTATGAGAATAATTTAAAATTACTATTTTAAAGAGATGCCTAGAATAAAATTAAAAAACCTTCTGAACATCAAAAGAACTATCTCCAGTAAACAAACAAACAAGCAAGCAAGAAAACAAACAAAAAGGAATAGTGATCATGAAACAAAGAAAACACAGTTATATTTCAGAGCTGAGACCAATAGGCCATACCATTAAAGGTAAAAGGGCTAAACTCACTGTGCAAGAAGAATCATACATGCGTCCCTCCATCTCAAAGAAGGTCATGTTTTAATCCCTGGAAGTTATGAATAAATTATATTATGTGGCAAAGTTTGCAGATGGAATTGAGGTTGTTAATCTGGTTAACCTTAAAACAGAAGATTATCTGGGATTATGTGGGTGGGCTGAATGTAATTGCAAGGGTTCTATACCGAGGTCAGAGTAATACACTCTGAGGAGGATTCCACATCCCACTGCTGACTTTGAAGATGGAGGAGGGGACTACAAATAAAGAAATGCAACTAGCTTGGTGTGGTGGTGCACACTTGTAATCCCAGTACTTGGGAGGCTGAGACAGGAGGATCGTAGGTTTGTGACCAGTCTCAGCTACTTAGTGAGACCTTGCTTCAAAAATAAAGAATAAAAAATAGGGCTGGGGGTGTAGCTCGGAGGTAGAATGCCCCTGGGTCAATCCCCAGTACCGCAAAAAAAAAAAAAAAAAGAAATGCAACTGATAATCCAATTTAAAAAAAAAACTAACCTAGATAAAGTGAAAAGAAACATATTTCTCCATTTTTTACATAGTGAGAATAACTTTAATAAAACCTTATAAAGATTGAAACAAAAAGAAAGCTGCACGCCAATGTCACTTGTGAATATCAATACAAGATTCTAAATAAGATATTAAGGACCAGAAATCAGCATCACATTAAAAATGAAAGACTTTGTAAAAAACCTTCACAAATGAGAGAAAACATAACATAAACAATCTGATAGGGGCAAATGAGGCTTATATCAATAATATTCAAGGCTGATATAATATTAGGAATTTGACTAATATAAATTGTTACATTAATGATTTAAAGATTAAAATTCACATGATTGTAATTGCTTGAAAAGTATTTAACAGAGTCCAATCCTCAGTAATAAACTATGAATTAGTTCACTCTTCCTGATGAAATATATTTATTTCAGCTCCAAAGCCAGCATTATACAGAATGAGGAAACATTACAACATTATAGCTAAGGTGAAATAGAAGTCTACTATTTATTTATTCCTGGCTTATTACATGTAATATATATATATATATATATATATATATTTTTTTTTTTTTGCAGTACTGGGGATTGAACCCAGGGGCATTCTACCTCCGAGCTACACCCCTGGCCCTATTTTTTGTACTTTATTTTGAAACCGGGTCTCACGAAGTTGCAGAGGGCCTCACTAAGTAGCTGAGGCTGGCCGCGAACCCAGATCCTCCCAAGTACTGGGATTACAAGTGTGCGCCACCACGCCCAGCTCATGAAATATATTTTTAATGTAAGACTTGAATTGAGCCTCTATTTTATTTAATTAATTTCTGCATTTATCATTTCCATTGTTACACTTCATTTGAGTTTAATTGCTCCTCTTTTTCTTCTTGTGATAGACTGTTAGATCATCTATTTTCTCAATTTTTCTTCTGTTTAAATAAATGCCAAAATTACATATTCCCTTCTAAACACAGTTTTAGCTGTGTTACACAGTCAGGTAACATTTTCATTATAATTCAGCTCAAGATAATTTCTATGTGCATTTTTGGTTTCCTCCTTGACCAATGAGATTTTTTTTAGAAGCATGATGCTTAATTTTCAAATGTTTGTTTTACAAATCTCTTTGTTATTGATAACTAGGCTAATTTCACTGTGGTTAGAGAATAAAATCAGAATAATTTCAGTCCTTTAAAATTTGTGAAGATTTGCCTTATGGCCCAGAGCATGGCTAGTTTTGGAAGTGATCCATATACACTTAAAAAGATTGTATTTGCTCATCATTGGATATATGCACTATGTATGTTAATTGAGTCCAATTTTCTAATTGTGTTTTGATTGTTTGCATTTTTGTGACACTTAATTTTATGTGTTAACCTGACTGGGCTAAGGAATGTACAGATAGCTAGTAAAACATTATTTCTAGGCATGTCTGTGACAGTGTTTCTGGAAGAGATTAGCACTTGAGTCCATAGATTAAGAAAAGAATATTGGCTTCATCCAATCCATCGAGGGCCCAAATAGAACAAAAAGGTAGAAGAAAAGTGAATTCTCTCTCTTTTGGAGCTGGGATATCTATCTTCTCCTGCCTGTGGGCATTGGTGCTCCTGGTTCTCAGGCCTCTGCACTTGGACCAGACAGATTGTGGGACTTCTCGGCTTCCATAATTGTGTGAGGTTCCCGTGCACTTGGGATAAGTGAGACTCTCAATTGGGACACTCCAACAGTGCAGACTCACCAGAATCACAGCTTAGAAGTCTACCTATGACACACAGATGCTTCAAAGATGTTTGTTGAGTAAAAGCTAAGAATATGTTCAAAAGTTGTTCTAGAATTAAACTTCACTTAAAATTCATATCTGGAAGCTAATAGCTCCTTTATAGTTATTCTACCTTTTTTTTAACCTGATATCTACATATCCATGAGGTTTTAAAGGATTATAAATAGTTATTCAGATCTTAAAACTACCTCCTGAATGTCTTACCCTTATAGCACCTTAAGAATGGTGGATACAATAAGAAGGAAATGAAAGAAATTTTATGCTTATTAAACACCACTGTGTACCAACCTACAGACATTATTACAGCTGTCCTTCAGTATGCATAGGGGGTTGGTTCCAGAACCCCCCCTTTGGGTAATCAACTCCCCAGATGCTCAAGTCTCTGAGATAAGATGGTATCATATTTGCATATAATTTACATAATCCTCCTGTATACTTTAAGTCATCTCTAGATTACCTGTAGTACCTAATACAGTGTAAGCACTCTGCAAATAGTTGTCACACTCTATTGTTTAGGGAATAATGACAAGAAAAAAGTCTGTACATTTCAGTACAGATGCCATTTTTAAAAATCCTATTGGTTGAAGCCATGGAGGCAGAAGCTGCAGGTATGAAGGGCCAACTGTGTGTGATTTTCACCCTTCCTTGGAGGCAGGGAGTGTTATCCTGGATTTACAGAAACACTGGGGCTCAGGGTCACATTTGGCAAAGGGGCAGAGCTTGGATTCGAACCCCAGTTCATCTAACTCCAACACCACCTTCTGTAACCACTGGAACAAAAATTTTACCGACACGGGCACTTGTTACATATAGGATTGGAATTCAGCTCTGATCACCTCCACTCTTGGTTTCTCCTATTTTTATTCATCCCGTAAAGGTGATGTGTGTGTGTTGGGACATAAGGAATGTTTAGATTTCTCAGATGTCCTCCTCCCTCTCGGTGACATCTCACCTGTGTTGGGTCACCTCTCCACTTGTAGATTTGGACGTGATGCTATACCACAGGGCGTGAAATCTCGGATGGGGTTTCCTGAGCATCTAAGGGCTGAGTTGGTGCATCCAGAAGTGTGTGTTGGGGGGTTGTTTCCTTGTGGAGTAAACTTTGGCTGACAAGGATCTGGTGAGGAGGTGAGGAGACAGCTTTATCTCCTCTCCTCTTTGCCATGCATTTCTCTGAGGTGCAGTCTGTCTTCTCTTGACTCCTCTGTACTGTGTGAATAAACCTAAGCAGCATGCTGAGTCTCTTGGCTCACTAGGAAGTGGTGAGCAGCAGGTGACACACTGCGTCTCACCTTCTGGTGACAGTACAGCTGCCTCCAAAGCAAGCCTGCTCACAAATTTCTCCCCCATCCATTTTCTACCTTTTAATATTATCTAAGCGGGTGGAAAGGGGTCCCAGAAATGATCCTTAAGAGTTTCCATTGAACATCTGCAATGACTCCGCAGTTGAAAATGCCGTGGCTGTTGGATCTTGGTGCCTGATGAAACTCAGTTTAATACCTTGTTACATACAAAACTAAAATTATGCTACAGACCATATAATATATGATGTCACTTACCATGTAGCCTTCAGCTGTGACTTAAACTCTGAGCTTCAGTTGATTTCTTTGAAAATTGGGAGTAACATTATTGACCTCATGGGATTGTTGTAATGATCAGAGATGATGCGAAGTCCTGCACTGTGCCTTGGGCATGCTAAGCATGGTAGGACTTGAGTTGCGCTTCTCTATTCCGTGGCAATAGAGAATTAAGAAGTGAGCCACTCGGAGTCTCTTGCTCAATTACAAAGACAGTGAAAACAAACAAACAAACAAACAAACAAACAAAGGACCAAAGGATTTGTACCTGGTTTATTCTACCTACTAAAGAAACAAATAGAAAACCCTCCACAAAAATAAAAATTAGTCTCTCCATTTTAAAGAGAATACAATCTAATTGGTAACATGTAAAAAAGAAATATGAAAAAGGAATGAAAAACACAAAATTCCAACACCATGGTTATCATTTTGAAGCTATTTTAGGCCTATGATTTTTATATAGCTGTAATCATACTGCAAATAAGACTTTGTACCCTGATTTATTTTTTATAGATATGGTATTATAGACATTTTCTATTTTATTATGTATTCTAATAACTATAATTTTTAATGACAACATAATATTTCTTTGAATGGATAAACTATAATTTACTTGGATGTTTTCCAATTCTTTGACATTTAGGTTGTTTCTGTTTTTTTCTATTTTTATGAATTGAGTCAGATAGGGTTCTTTGTCGTCAAATAACAGAAACCAGCCCTGAGGCAGGAAAGGCATTCACTCTAAGGATACAGATGAGCTTACAGAGTTCATAAGGGGATTAGAGAACTAGGTAAATAAAAAGGCTAGAATTTGGGATGGTTCCAGGGGCCTGCATATCAGGAGCTACATGACACCTGGTTGCATCTCTGCCATTAGAGAGAATAGACATGAGCTATGGTTTCCTGTCCTTGAGTTATTCCACTACAAACACAAAGTCCTGAGAGGAAAGTCATGTGCCCACCCTAGAAGTGAAGGCTGTGTGCCTAGATTCACTGTAGGATCAAGGTTGTACACGGTGGGACAGAGGTATAAACCCCTCAAGAAAAACAAGGGTATTGGTATCGGCGATCGATAAGCCAAGTTTCCACTACATAAATACTCCATCTTTGCATGTATAGCTCTTTGTAGGTTTTGGAACTATTTTCCTACATGAAATTCCTAAAGTGGAATGACTTGGTGAGAGGGTAGAACTTTTGGGGTAGTTCTTGATGGACATTGTCAAATACGTATATGGAAGTACAGAAAGAATCTTATTAGAAATACAATGGCCCCTCAATATTTGTGGGTTCTGCATCCACCCATTCAACCAACTGTGATAAAAATATTTTTAAAAAGTTGTGAATATGAACACACTTTTTTCCCTGTCATTAGTCCTTAAGCAATACAGCATAACAACTACCTGCATAACATTTAAGTTGTACTAGAAATCATAAGTAGTCCAGAGATTATTTAAAGTATATGGGAGGATGTGCATAGCTTATATGCAAATACTATTCCCTTCTATATAAGAGTTGTGAGCATCCATGGATGTTGGTTTCCATGAGTGTCCTGGAACCAGTCCCTGTGTCTATCCAGGGACAGCTATAATTGAGAGTGGTCATTAGTCAATTAAAATAGGGAATATGTACGACTATATAAAAATATCTTAAGCAATTTATTATACCTATTTCTGTATCTAAATCTATTCTGCTGCTAATCTTTTGAATAAGGCCAAGACCTTTGCATATGTGTACTTTGCTCATGGTTATGTATTGTCTTTGCTGCATGAGAATTACCCACACTGTGCTTCCCTAAATTCTCGGTTTAGGATTCTGTAAAAGGGAGAATCCTGTTACATAATGTAGAGATCCTTGTGAGCTGTCTGAAAGCAGCACCCTTCTGAGTCTTACTGTTGGCTCGCCCACACCTAATTGGACATCCGTAATTTTGCTTGAGTGATTTGCTTTGTTTTTTTGAGCCTTTCCAAAACCTTCAATTTAGTTTTCATTGAAACAGCAACTCTCTTATTTATCCCACTCCTATTTAATTGGTTTTTATGATGTTTATTTCAATTACATAATTAGAAAAACAGTTCAAGAATCCTTAATGGGCTTGGAAACAAATGCAACTCACTCTTGGTAAGCAGACAACCCAAGTGGTAGGAGCACTGGAACACAGAGTACCAGGGGTTATCCCATGATGGTGGGAGAGAAAGACTCAGCTGGTTTCAGCACTCTGGCTTGACAGAGGGAATGGAGACCTGGCTGAGTGGAACTGTTCAGGAGGAATTTTTCTGTGACAGTTCCATGAACCTGTTTCATATCTTGCATAATCACAGCACAGTCAGCTCTCTGTATCCACAGGCTCCACATCTGCAGAGTGAAACCACCACAGATCAAAATCACATATCTGAAAAAAAATGCATCCATACTGAACATGGACAGACTTTTTTTTCTTGTAATTATTCCCTGAACAATGTAGCATAACAGCTATTTGCATAGCACTTACATTGTATTAGGGATTACAAGTCATCTAGAGATGACTTAAAATATATGGGAAAATGTGTATGGGTTCTATGTAAATACCCCTGTGCCAATGTAAGGGCTTATTATAGGAATGTAACAGTTTGGCATCTGTTTATTCTCTTCTGTGTAATATGCCTTCATGTCTTTTGCCAGTTTTCTAATTAGATTGATTTGTTGTTTTAAGTGTTGAAATTTGGGAGATCTTTGTGTGTTCTATATCAGATAAGTGGTTAAGTGGTTTGAAAACATTTCCTCCCAGGCTGTAGCTTGTCTTTTTATTGTCTTATCAGAATCTTTCACAAAGCAAACACTTTTAGTTTTGATGATGTTCAATGGATTGATTTTTTTTTCTTATGGATCACATGTTTAGTTTCATATCTAAGAACTCTTCACCAAGTCCCAGGCTCTAAAGGTTTCCTTATGTTTTATATTTTAAACTATATCTATGACCAACTTTGAGTTAATTTTGAATAAGGTGTGAGACTTAGGTTGAGGTTTATTTTTGTCTGTGGATATCTAATTGTTCCATCTCCGTTTTTAGAAGAAATTTATCCTTCCTCCATTGAATAGCTTTTCATCATGTCAAAATCAGTTGTCTGTACATGAATGGGGCTATTTATTAGCTCTCTGTTACATTTATCTATGTGTCTATCCCTCCATCAATACTACAGTTTTGATTCCTATAGCTACATAATAAGATAATAAATTTGGAAATCAAGTAGACTTATTCCTCCCACTTTATTATTTTATGGAATTGTTTTAGTTAGCTAGTTCTTTGTCTTTCTATATATACTTTATAATAATTTATAAAATCTTGAATTGTATTAAGCCTGCATATCAATTTAAGGATAATTGATAATTTTACTATGTCAGGTTTTCCAACTCATGAATAAGATACACTATGCCTGTGTTCTAAGTTTCTCTTAATCTGAGAATGATTTCCATTCATTCCTGAATTGTATTTTCACCGGATATAGAATTGTAGTGTGACAGTTGTTTTCTTTCGACACGTGAAAATTCTGACCTCCCTGGTTTCTGATGAGAAACTCACCATATTCTAGTTGTTTCCCCTTTATAGATCTTGCCCAGCTGCTTTCAAGGTCTTTGTCTTCAGTTTTCAGAAGCCTGACTATGATATGTCTCTCCATGGATTTTTTTTGGGGGGGTTGTATAGCTTCTTTAATCTGTAGATGTATTCATTTCCTTATTTTTGTCAAATTGGGAACATTTTACCCATTATTTCTTCAAGTTCTTTCTCAGCCCCATTCCCCTCTCCTCAGACTCCGACGTGAATGTTGGATCATTGGTTATAGTCTCATATGTTCCTGTGCATTTGCACATCATTTTTCAGTCTCTTTTCTCTCTGCTGTTCAGGTTAGGTAGTTTCCAATGCTTTCTTTTCATGATCACTGGTTCTTTCCATTCTGCTATTGAGTCTCTTCAGTGAGTCTTCCATTTTTGTGATACTTCTTAGTTCTAAAATTTCCATTTGTTTTTTCTTCATATCTTTTAACTATGTGTTAATACTTTCTATCTATTCAACTTTCCATTTATCCATTTGTTTTTAGTATATATGTAATTGCTTGTTGAAACATTTTTCTGATGAATGCTTTAAAATCCTTGTCAGAGAATTCCAATGCCTATGCCATGTTAGTATTGGGATCTGTTGATTGTTTTTTCTTATTGCGCTTTAGGTATCCCTGGTTCTTAGCATGATGAGTGATATTTTTGACTATTGAATCCTGAAAATTTTAGGTATTATTTTATAGGGCCTTCAGTCTTTTAAAATATTTTGTTTTAGCAGAGTTTCTCTGATACTGCTCTGGTAGGTGACAGATCAAGAGTATAATCTCATTACTGGCAAGCAAGGGTGGAAATCCAGGTTCCCCACTGCCTCTCTATACTGAGAGTTGTGAGGAAAGAGTTCCCTGTGAGTGCTGGGTGGGGTAGGAGTTCAGGCTCTTCATGGGGACTTCACAGATACCACACTTGTAGGGAGGAGGAAAGACACCTCACTGTGCTCCCCTGTGGACTCCACTACCACCAGGATGTGGCAAGAGGTGGCGGCCTTTTATCACTGAGCAGTGGTAAACATTCTGGTGCTTTTCTGGGTATCTTATGATGCTACCCTAGTGGGGAGAAGGGAGAGCATCTCATTATCAGCAGATGGAATGTCTTCACTGACACCACAGCGCTCAGGGAGGGGCAGAAACCCTAGAAGAAGCTCATTACTGGTGGTCGAGACACCTCATTACATTATGGTAAGCATAAAAGCCTAGGCTCTCTGCATTTGGCTTTGCTGTCAGAGTAAGGGTAGGGCTTCTGTTTTTTATTTTTTTGTTTCCACCTGTGGTGTGTGGCTGGTATAGATCAGCTTTTGTGTGAAAATGCTCTGTCTTGTCAGACTTCTTTCCTGGTCCTTTGGCTAGAAAGAGTAGATGTGCCTAGTTTTGTTTTGTTTGTTTGTGGTCACTGGCATTTCCAGATTGATAGATTTTCTAGTGTAGGTTCATTATCTGCTATAGTGTAGGTTCATTATCTGCTATAGTGTGGATCTTTTTTTAAAAAATTTTGCTTTTACTGGTACATTATAGTCTCACATCATAATGAAAATCTGATTGACAGTGACATACATGCACACAGTGCTTGGTGCCCGCCCCCCGCCTCCCCATTTCTGGCCTTCCCAATGCAGAGTACTGAGATTGACGTTGGTATATTCTCATACATACACATAGTTGATGATAGTAATTCCACTAATGAACCTCACTCTTCCCCCTCCCCTTCCCTTAGACCACCTCCCTGGCTCCTCTGAGGCTTCTCCACCATTGTCTGAAGTCCCTCTGGTATCCCAATTACTCCCTAGCTTGTGCATATTAGAGAAAATATATGACCCTTTACTTTCTGTGAATGGCTGATCTCACTTAACATAATGTTCTCCAGGTCCTTCCATTTTCTTGCACAAGACATAATTTTGTTCTTTATTGATGAGTAGAATTCCATTGTGTGTATTTCCCATAGTTTTGTAATCCATTCATCTGTTGATGGACACTTGGGTTGGTTCCATAATTTGTCTATTGTGAATTGTGCTGCTATGAACATGGGTATGTATATATTACTATAGTTCTCTGATTTCAGTCCCTTTGGAATGATACCCAGGAGTGGTATATAGCTGGATCATCTGGTGGATCCATTCTCAGTTTTCTGAGGAAACTCCACACTGATCTCCATAGTGGCTGAACTAGTTTGCAATCCCACCAACAGTGCAGAAGAGTTCCTATTTCCCCACATCCTCGCCAACATTTTTGTTATTTGACTTCTTGATGATTGCCATTCTGATTGGGGTTAGATGGAATCTCAGAGTAGTTTTGATTTGCATTTACCTGATTGCTAATGATGTTGAACATTTTTTCATATATCTATTGGCCATTTGTATCTCTTTTGTGAAGTGTCTATTCAATTCGGTTGTGCATATCTTGATTGGGTTATTTGTTTTTTTAGTGCAGAGTCTTTTAAGTTCTTCGTATATTCTAGATATTAGTCCTCTATCAGAGGGAGGGCTGGTAAAGATCTTCTCCCATTCCATAGGCTTTCTCTTTAGACTCTTAATGTTTTCTTTTGATGTGCAGAAACTTTTTAGTTTAATGCCATCCCATTTATTAATTCTTGTTTTAATTTCCTGGGCTTTGGGGGTCCTGTTGAGGAAGTTTCTACTTGTGCCTATATGTTGGAGTGTTGAACCTATGCCCTCCTCTAGTAATTTCACCATCTCTGGTCTAGCTTCCAGGTCTTTGATCCATCTCGTTGACTCTTGTGCAGGGTGAGAGGTAAGGATTTAGTTCCATTTTTCTACAAATTGATAACCATTTTTCCCAACACCATTTGTTGAAAAGGCTATCTTTTCTCCAACGTATGTGTCTGGAACCTTTGTTGAAAATCAATTGGCTATAAGTTTGTGGATTTTTTTCTGTGTCTTCTATTCTGCTCCACTGGTCTACTTGTCAGTTTTTGTGCCAATACCATGCTGTTTTTTTTTTTTATTACTATAGCTCTGTAGTATAATTTGAAGTCAGGGATTGTGATGCCTCCTGAATGGTTCTTATTACTGAGAATTGCTTTGGCTATTCTGGGTCTTTTGATTCTCCATATGAAATTAATGAATGATTTTTCTAGGTCTGTGAAGAATGATATTGGTATTTTGATAGGGATTGATTGACTCTGTAGATCATTTTTGGCAGGATGGCCATTTTGACAATATTTATTCTGCCTATCCAAGAGCGGGGGAGATCTTTCCACCTTTTAAGATCTTCTTTAGTTTCTTTCCTTCGTGTTTTATAATTTTCACTGTAGAGGTCTTTTACCTCTTTGGTTAGGTTTATTCCTAGGTATTTGATTGGTTTTGAGGTTATTGTGAATGGAATTATTTTCTGTATTTCTTTCTCAGTGGATTCATGGTTGGCATACAGAAAAGCAACTGATTTTTTAGGTTGACTTTGTATCCTGCTACTTTGTTGAATTTGTTTATCAGCTCTAGTAGTCTTTTTGTTGAGTTTTTTTTTGGGGGGGGTCTTCTAGATATAGGATCATATCATCTGCAAATAGAGATAATTTCAGTTCTTTTCCTATTTGAATTCCTTTGATATCCTTCTCTTGTTTTATTGCCCTGGCAAGAGTGTCGAGGACTATATTGAAAAGGAGTGGTGATAGTGGGCATCCTTGTCTTCTTCCTGATTTTAAAGGGAAGTCCCACAGTTTTTCCCTGTTCAATATGATGTTGGCTTTGGGTTTATTATATATTGACTTAATGATGTTGAAGTACATTCCTTCTATTCTGATTTTCTGTAGAGTTTTTAACATGAATGTGTGTTGGATTTTGTCAAATGCTTTTTCAGCATCTATTGAGATGATCGTGTGATTTTTGTTCTTAATTCTTTTTTTTTAACTTTTTATGTTCATTTATTGGTGCATTGTAAATTATAATTATACATTTTGATATATGTTAGGGTATGTTTTGTTCTTAATTCTATTTCTTTTTTTTTTTTTTTT
>PVJS01007316.1:7894-56706 GCA_004027185.1 Glis glis
TTTTTTTTTTTTTTTTTTTTTTTTTGTGGTACCGGGGATTGAACCCAGGGGTGTTCTACCTCCGTGCTACACCCCCGGCCCTATTTTTTTTTTATACTTTATTTGAAACCTGGTCTCATGAAGTTGCGGAGGGCCTCACTAGGTAGAGAGAGAGAGAGACAGGGAGAGAGAGAGAGAGAGAGAGCGAGCGAGCTGAGGCTGGCCTCCAACCTGGATCCTCCGGTCTCCGCCTCCCAAAGTACTGGGATTACAAGCGTGTGCCACCACACCCAGCAAGATCAGCAGTTTTCTAATTTCTTAGCCTAGAAAACTTTGTTGTCCTTTCTTTTTCTGTCTCCTTTTCTACCTAACTTATTCCCATAGTCACTAAGCACCTATTTACAAAGGAATAAATTTTGATACAAAGAATAACATGTTTTGTTCTGTGTGTGTGTGTGTGTGTGTGTGTGTGTGTGTGTGTGTGTGTTTGGTACTGGAGATTGAATCCGGGAGTATTCTACCTCCAAGCTACACCCCCAGATATTTTTATTTTTTGTTTTGAAACAGGGTCTCACTAGGTTGCTGAAAGTCTCGAGTCTTGATAAGTTGTTGAAGCTGTGCTGTCCTCAAACTGTGATCCTCCTGTCTCAGCCTCCCAAGTACTGGGATTACAGACATAAACCACCACACCTGGCCATATGCTTTAGTCTTAAAAACTTATATTGAACAAAAGATGCCAGATACTATAGATTGTAAGTGTAGGAGAATTTGTGTATGTGTGTGTGTGTGTGTGTGTGTGTGTGTGTGTGGTACTGGGGATTGAACCCAGGGACATTCTGCCTCCTAGCTACACCCCCAGACCTATTTTATTTTTTATTTTGAAACAAGGTCTCACTAAGTTGTGGAGGGCCTCACTAAATTGCTGAGGCTGGTTGAGAACCTGTGATCCTCCTGTCTCAGCCTCCCAAGTACTAGGATTACAGGTGTGCACAACCATGCCCAGTATAGGAGAAATTTTTTAAACTTATTATTTTAATTGTACAAATTTATGGCATAGAGTGTGATAATATGGAAAATACATACAGTGTTTAAAGATCAAATCAGGGTGCTTAACTTTTATATCTAAACTTTTTAAAACTTTTGATTAACATAGTAAGTATACATATTTAAGTGTGATATTTCAATACATGTATACAATTTGTAATGATCAAATCAGGTAATTAGCATATCTATCTCCTTATCAATAACAAGTATATAGATTTTAAAGGTAAAACTAATATATAGTTATAAGAATTAAGTAAGTTATGAATATATAGAAAAACCTGCCCTGCTGTTATGGAATTTAGTCCAAGTTAATCAAGGAGATGAGATCAGCCTTCAAATGTATTCAGCCCAAGTCTATGGGTGACTAATAAGTAGCACAATCTAAGTCATAAAAATGCTGGTAACAAAAAAAGAGAGATTTATCTTCTCTATCAAAGACAGAACTGGAGACAGGCCATAGCTGGGTTTTATTCAACCCATCTGGCTGTATTTGTTTCCTAAACTAATTATTTTCCAACATTTAGGAATTGAGAGAATTCACATGAAACAAAACAAAACATGAATTTCCAAGCTTCTCTTGGAAAGACCAAAATCTCAAGCAGCCTGCAGCCTGTGTCACTGCTTGCGGTGATGAGCTGGAGGGCCCTGGGCACATCGACCGCTCTCTCCTCCTCCACTCCTCAGACCTCTTCATCTGCCGGGGCTTCTTGTGTTACTCAAAGGCATCTGAGTTTATGATCCCTGCTGGGTTCTCATCTCTGACACCAAGGAAGCTCCTGTTTCCCTTTCAAATGATTTTCTTTCATTTTTCCGCTTGTACCATGTTACTGCCATCTCAGACAAGGCCACTGCTGCTGTGCAGTCAGCAGCCAGGAGAGTCCAGCAGGAATGTCAAATGGGACAACCACTTTGGAGAATAGTTTGGCAGTTTCCTGTAAAGTCAATAGACACTTACCCTAGGTATTTGCCCATGAGGAATGAAAGCATAAATCCATGAAAACCTTTGGGCACGAATGTTCATAATAGCCCTAAATGGGAAACAAGCCAAATGCCCATCTACAGGGGGACAGAAAACAAATTGTGGTATGCCCATTCAATAGAGCACTACTCCAGAATAAAAGTGGAATGAACTTTTGTTACATCAAATAATGTGCATGGTTCTCAAAAAAATCATGCTGGGCAAAAACAAAGCCAGATTATTATATGACTCTTAAGTGTATGAAATTTGAGAGGCAAAACTAATCTAGAGTTCTAGAAAACTCAGTGAGTGCCTGCGTCCAAAGTGAAACAAAACTGACTGCAAAAGGACCTAAGGCCTCATGAATTCTTCTTCCATGCTGGTGATTGGTTTGTTGTCTGTAACTTGAAATGACTTCTTTCTCTACTGACTTTCTTTTTTTTTTTTTTTTTTGCGGTACCGGGGATTGAACGCAGGGGCGTTCTACCTCCGCCCTACGCCCCCGGCCCTATTTTTTTTTAATACTTTATTTTGAAACCAGGTCTCACGAAGTTGCGGAGGGCCTCACTAAGGAGAGAGAGAGAGAGCGAGAGAGAGAGAGAGAGACAGGAAGAGAGAGAGCGAGAGAGCTGAGGTTGGCCGCGAACCCGGATCCTCAGGTCTCCTTCTCCCAAAATACTGGGATTACAAGTGTGCGCCACCACGCCCGGCTTCTCTACTGACTTTCAAACTCCCACACCTAACTCAATTTGCTTCTTTCTTGGAGTTATCTTTTAAACACTTCTGTCTCATCTTAATAATCTTATAATGAGTTATTGTCATATAGTGAAGTCCTTGGTTATTCTCTAGTTGGGCTGCTTTTATTGAGAACTAGTATAGGAGCTGGTTAAGGGATTATTTCTTATATTTATACTCTGGTAAACTTCTTTCCTGCTCCTACCAATATTCAAGGCAGTTATGTATTCATTGCATAGTTTATTGTGTGCTTCCTCCCACTAGTTAGTAACCACCACGCGAACAGAGGTCTTTTCTATCCTGTTTGCCACTGTATCCCCAGGACCTAACATGGTATCTGGCTTATGGAAATACTTAATGAGTAACTGTTGAATTATTGGATAAGTGAAAATATAGTAAGAAAATATACTTAGTATTTTCTCTTTTTTTTCATAAAATTTTATTTTCCTAAAGATGCTTTCCTTTACCTAATTTTTACAGGCACTTTGATCATGACTGTAAAAGCTTTTGCTCCAGACTCAATTCAGGACAGTATTAAATATTCAATTTTTAGTGGAAATGAAGATGGAATTTTTTCCCTGGACTCCAACTCAGGTAATCCTTTTGTGCCTTATAATGATTTTGGTTTTTGTTCAATTTAATGTTACTAGTAATAAATGCTTCTGAAAAATTTAAAAGGTAGACATTGGTAAAGGTAATAATATATAAGGTAAACAGGAATTTTTTATAGTAGCCCATGAGAAATGATGGGAAATCCAGAACTACTTACGTATTTGTTTTGTTTATGCACACTCACTGAGAATTCTATTCTTAACATTTCCAAATTAGGCAGTATCTATCCTGCTGAGGGCCTCACTAAGTTGTTGAGGTTGGTCTTGAACCCACAATCCTCCTGTCTCAGCCTCCCAAAGTACTGGGATTATAGGCATGCACTACCACGCTAGTCCTGTCCTTTGAGTTTTTGAAGATGAATTGGTTCCTACTGATCTGTTTGGAAAAATTGGAAATATAGGAGGAAGATCATTGATACTGAATTTGAATGGAAAATAAGCACACATGTCTAGCCGTAGGGAATTTTCATCAGAGATTCTTCTAATTCGCCACTGAATGTCAACAATGCAACAAAAAAGGACAGCTGGAAAAGTTTCTATGTGGTGGTAAAGAAATTACTTCCAAATACAGCATGTATTAAATTTAGCTTTAATGGGACCATTATTGTGTTTTAAATGAATACCAATTGATTATTTGAAACATACTTTTTTTTGCTAACAGCTATGTAGTAGATATATATCTATTGCCTCATTGTCAAACCTCAAGAAGAATGTTTTTAATAATTTCTATATTACCATACATCTGTCCTATTTAATCTGTAGTATACGCACTTGGCAAAGTTTGAGAAGGATAATTTCTTAGGTAAATGCCTTCTCATCTGGGTGGTGCTATGACTTTTTCGTCCTTTGGTTAGTAACGTCTCTGCAGCAGTCCACTAGAAGCCTTCATCCTTTCACCCCATGGTGAGTTAAAGGATAATGCAGGAGATCTGCTGGCTAAAGGTGATTTGAAAATTTCACCAGGCCTTAAGTTTCTCTCAGGGTCCAGGTGTCTGAGGGTTCTGGAAAGAGAGCTGAAATTAAAATGTGTAGGAAAGAGGAGAATAATGGAGTTGGCATGTTTCCCCAGACTCTCCAAATCCTTTTGTCATGTCCCCCCTGGTGTGGCCCAGGCATGGCCTTAGCCCTAGATTACCTTATTAAAATGCAAATAAGCCCAGGGTGGTGACATACTTGGGAGACTGAGACAGGAGGATGGCAGGTTCACGGTCTCAGAATTTAGCAAGATCTTGTTTCAAAATAAGAAATAAAAAGGGCTAGGGTGTGTAGCTTGGAGGAAAGCCTCTGGGTTCAATCCCCAGTAATAACAACAACAACAACAAAATGCAGATAAAATCCACCTAGGGTCAGAACAAAGAGGACAGGATAAAAAAAATGGAAACCTATTTTTTTTATTAATTATCTATGTTAAAATTTATTTAAAAAAATTTTTGAAATATCTATAAAATGGTACATTAAATATATAAACTGTTTAATGCACAATGGAAATATAAAAGCCCATATATTTATCACCTGTCTCCAGAAATAAGATATTACCATTACTAGAACTTCAGGAAGCCACACTGTGTGTGTGTCTCTTTCCTTTCTCTCTCTCCCTTCCTCCCTCCCTTCCTTCCTTCCTTTATTTATTTATTTAGTGTGTGTGTGTGTGTGTTTGTGTGTATGTGTGTGGTACTGGAGATTGAACCCCAGGACAGTCTGCCCCTGAGCTACACCCCCACTAGCTTTTTAGTTTTTTTTATTTTGAAACAGGGTCTCCCTAAGTTGCTAAGGCTGACTACAAACCTGTGATCCTCCTGTCTCAGCCTCCCAAGTACTGGGATTACAGTCATGTGCCACCATACCTAACTAAGACTTGCAATTTTTTATCGCCATCTGGAAATAAATTCCTTTTTCAATTTACATGTTTTTGTTGATCACAGTTTCAGTTCTTTCAAATTAGGCACAATTATTATTTTTAAATAGATTTAGCTGCTAATGTCTTTGTGAACTGTTCTTTCTTACATCTTAGACTTTCCTCTTGAATCCTTTTCTTCCTATCTGAAATATCTCCTTTAGTGATTTCAGATTGGGTTGTCTGAAAAGTGTCAGAGTTTGATCTTAGTTTGTAATACATATTTTTGCGGGTCCTGTACTTCTCTCATCCTGTTAAACTATTGCCCTTCTGTCTTCTGGCTTCCCATTGCTGTGCGAAGAAGTCAGCAACTGCCCTAAATGCCATTCATTTCTTGTATCTTTTCTTAGAAACTCCAGTTAGGCAAGCATTGGGCCCTATGGCATCTTTTTCATCTCTTTTTCCTGTTTTTCATCTCTCTGTTTCTTTTCAGTCTAGGGAAATGTAGTTTTCATTTCTAGAAGTTCTCTTTGGTTCTTTCTCATTTTGGCCCTTTAAAAAAATTAGTTTTCCTTGCTCATGTTTACAGAGTTATTTCTTACATATTTAAGCATACGGGGCCGGGGATATAGCTGAGTGGTAGAATATTTGCCTAGCATGTGGAAGTACCTGGGTTCTCTCCCTAGAGGACATGCACATGCGCACATACACACATATACATTTCTTTGTCTAATAATTGTAGCATTGTAAGTCTTTGACAGCTTCTTCTGCTGTCTGTGGATTTGCTTTCTGTCCTCCATAACACTGTGTTTCTTGATGATTTTCATGCTTGTCAACTATGAGGTGCTCACTGACCTTGAAACACTTTCTTTGAGGAGCCTTTGTTTTTTGTTTTTTGGTTTTTTTTGTGGTACCAGGGATTGAACTCAGGGGCGTTTTACCTCCGAGCTACACCCCCAGCCCTATTTTTTATACTTTATTTTGAAACCGGGTCTCACGAAGTTGCGGAAGTCCTCACTAAGTAGCTGAGGCTGGCCACGAACCTGGATCCTCCCATCTCTGCCTCCCAAGTACTGGGATTACAAGCGTGTGCCACCACGCCCGGCTTTGAGGAGGCTTTGAAGTCTGAATTGAATTTGGGCCTTTTAGAGAAGATTTTTCTCTTCCTTCTGAAATTCACCTGG
The DNA here is from genome assembly GCA_004027185.1 of Glis glis. Taxonomy (NCBI): domain Eukaryota; kingdom Metazoa; phylum Chordata; class Mammalia; order Rodentia; family Gliridae; genus Glis; species Glis glis. The sequence continues at coordinate 14,240 of PVJS01007316.1, forward strand.
AGACATCAAACAGAAATGAGTTTAAATTTAATTCTTCAGAGTTCTTGCCAAGCTTGGTGGTACATACCTGTAATCTCAGTACTTGCCTCAGCAATTTAGCAAGGCCCCCAAATTTGTGAGACCCTGTTTCAAAAATAAAATAAGGCTGGGGGTGTAGTTCAGGGGTAGAAGTCTCCTGAATTCAATCCCCAGTGACACACACACACACACACACACACACACACACACACACAGAGTTCTTAAAATATCTAGCTATGATAGTATGGCTACCATAAATTCAGGCTTAAGCTAATAAATTCTCAGATAATTTTTTCTCCCTTTCAACCAAACCAAGGTCAAGAAAATCAAGTATCAGCCAGGTGTGACGGCATGTACATGGGAGGCTGAGGCAGGAGGATCACAGATTTGAGGCCAGCCTCAGCAACTTAGTGAGATCCTGTTTCAAAATAAAAAATAAAATAAAATATGCTAAAATAAAATAAAATATGTAGTTCGAAGGTAGAATACCACTGGGTTCAATCCCCAGTACCCCAAACAAACAAACAAACAAACAAACAAACAAACAAACAGAATCAAGTATCCATGCATTGGTTTTTTTTTTGTATCAATCGCTCATCTGGAGTATATAGAGCCTTTGGATTTCCACTGTGCACTGCTTTTCCTGTTAGCCCCTTAACCTTTTGAGCCCTGATTTTGACACTCTACAACTATCAGCGAGGCTGATAGAAGCTCACGGTAGAAACTCTTGGAACAAACATGGACTTTTACTGACTGCTTACCTCCCATGAGTCTCGTTTTTATTTCTGTTTTGTCCTCTGAAGATTCCTTACAACTGCACTATCTTAGTAATGTATTTTAATACACACATATATGCATTTATATGCATATGTAATACATATGAGTGTATATATATACATGTATATATGTATCACATGCATTTTCATCGTTTTTATCACAAAGATCATTCAAGTATATAATTTACTACTACTATTATGAAACCTTTTTCAAAATTTTAATTATGATATTAAATGCACATTTCATACTACCATTGACAAATTATCATTAAACTTGTGTCTAAAGGTACCTAACACAGGTTTTCTGGATGTGTATATTATAAACCGAAGACTAGTTTAAATGGAAAACTGGTATGTATGATAAATTAATAAAATTGATGTCTAAAGTTGTGGCCACTTTTCTTAAGGACAAAAATGGGAGGAACCTCTGCCCCATAGTTACAAATCAAAGGTTGACTGTGTATTTAAACCTCATACCACTTTGGATTAAAAACATCTATTACTATCTAAACCAGCAGGGATTTTAGAATTTGACTGTGACTGTATATGTGAATAACAGATGGTAGTATTCAGTCCATTATTTGGTAGATTGACATAAAACAAAATGGTCAAACTTTCAGTGCTTCAAAGGCGTGATTGTAGCAGAAGAGAGTTTAAAAAGCTATTGGATAACGTAAATATCTGCCACATTCCGCTTTGGGTTTGTACAGATGTGTGCACACAGTATGTAGCAGACAGAGGTAACCTGATTATGCTATCAACCTGTAGCATTTGAAGAATCTTAATCTCATTTTGATGTGTATTTTATAACTTGGACAAAAGCTATAGCTGTATATGTATTAGAAGGGAAATATTACCGCCGTTTTGTTCTAAGGTAATATACAACTGGTGCATAACCTACAAGCAGGAATGTGAAGGTGTTATTCATGAGGGTTCTCGCTCTAAGGAAGATGGATTTCTGCCCACACTATTAGCGGAGCCCAGTAGTACTTTCATCTCGCTAATGACTACATTGTTGATGTCCCTGAGGAAAACGCACGTGTATGATCGAAGGCAAAATGTGGAATCAGTAGGTGTGCCAGCCTTGAGTCATCTCACAGCCTGGATATCGTCCTTTCCACTTGCACAGCTTTCATAGCATGTGCCAGTTATTATGCCAAAAATAAAAACCAAACAAGGAAAGCATTAGAACCGTAGATCCATTCCAAGTGCAAAATTCCAATTATGAAAGCCGAAGCACAAGCCTTTTATTAAAAGCTTCACTTTGATCTGCACCATAATTGGCACACTTTCTACCAAATGACACTGGCAATTTAGTGTTGCATTTCTATTTTATTTTTCCTTACAAACAGTAACACGATAGCATGATAGCATGATGCTCCTTTTGCTAGAGACAGAGATCCGGGTGAGAGCTTTGGACACACCTCAGACTCAGGCTCCTCTGCCATTGAGGGGTGCAGGATCCAGCCCTTGTGCCACAGATGTTTCTGAAGACCAGCTCCTCTCATTGCTGGCCCACAAAATGCATCTTAATGATTGTGCAGTGGCCAGAAGTTAGAGCTCCCCTGGGTTCTCTGTCAGGGATGTTGGTCACCACAGACTGTGGTTTGTAAAAGTCACTTGATCCCTGTACTAAATCGACACTGAAATCTGATGTCAGAAAATGAACGTGAGTTTATGATATTTTAAATTTGGTAGTATAGTGATTTCCTAATATAGTGTATAAATATTTATTTTTTCAGAATAACAGAATATAAGCTATAAAATCTCCCCCCACACACTCAATGCTAAAGGTAAAATATTAGAAAAGGATATAATTACTAGAAGAATCTAAGTAACTACCAGATGGCCTGAAGAATTTTTTGGACTGGGTTGGTTACCTGGAGAAACTGGTTGGTTACCTGGTTCAAATAGAGGAATAACTATGGATTCTAGAACATATTTCCAGAAAATGTATAGGTTCTTTTACCAGAAGATCGAGCTTTTCAAATTCCATGCATATTAAACTATTGCTTTCTAAATTCAGAGTTCACACAGATATTAAATTGAATCTGATGATGTAGGGACAGAGGGATATGGGTGACTGATGAATTGTGGAATCTACATGTGGCTGTAGAGAAGCACCCACACCTGCCTGTGCCATGCCTCATGGCCTCCCTGTGAAGCTGTTATTCATATTCCCATTTTATGGAAAAGGAGCTTTTCCTTTATAACACCTGAACAACTTACTCCAGAGAGTCACAGAAATTGATAGGTAGTGAGACCAGGTAGGCCATCTCAATTAAACAGCAGACACTGAGACTGTTGGCTTCAGGGCCCTCCACTCCAAATCAGTGCTCATTCAATAAATCTCTGTTTGATGGAAATGCTGACAGTGAAAACCAGTAAACAACAATAATATTACCCTGGATCTGGGATTTTATTCTACAGTGGAAGAATAAATAGTGGAAATTAGGGAAGGCAATTATATTAAAGGAATTTCTTAGATTGCAGGAGAAACTTAAGCATAGAATCACCACCGAAAATCTGCTGCCCTAACCTGGTTCTAGTTTTTGTTTGTTTAGTTTTATGTTTTGGTACTAGGGGTTAAATCCAGAGGCATTCTCCCTCCAAGCTACACTCCAGCCCTTTTTAGATTTTTATTTTGAGACAGAGTCTTGCTAAGTTGCTTGGGGCCTCGCTAAGTTGCTGAGGCAGGCAAGCCTCAAACCTGCAGCCCTCCTGTCTCAACCTCCTGAGTACTGGGATTACAGGTGTGTGCCACCACACCTGGCTAGGTTCTGGTTTTTATATTAGGGTGTAAAAATATTATTGAATGCCTTTTATAGGCCACACCCTGAGCTAGGCACTGGGATGCAATGAAGTGTAAGAGACAGCTGACTGTCCCCACCTTGTGGAGCTTATAAACCAAGAGGGGTCGTAGGACTGAAAGAGGTAAACAGTTTTAAATCAGGTTCCCTGGAAATACAGGTGCCTTGTGAGAGTCTGATGGGGGCTGACGTTGTGATGATTCAGGTCAAGAAAGATCCCTGAAGAAGGCTCGGCGTGGGGGCTTCCAGGTAGAGGCAGATGCATGCGCAGTGCCTCTGAGACAAGCATTCAGGGAACACCAGATGGATGCCTGTTATGGCCAAAGCTGGGAGGGCAAAGCGGAGAATGTCATAAATGAGCCTGGGGAAGTGGTGGAGGCCTGAGCAAGTAGGCCCTGGCAGGTTAAATATGCTGAACTTTATAGTAGAAGCCATTGAAGGGTTTGTTCAGGACAATGGTGGTGCCCATTTTTATTTAGTCCAAAATGAAAACTGGACTGGGGAAGACCAGTTAAGTGGCTGATGCAGGGGACAAGGAGGGAAATTCTGAAGGCTGGAGGAGGGCAGCAGCAGTGGAGGCAGAGGGGCGTCAAGAGATGTTTGGAAGGTACACTTTGCAGACACGGCGATGGGCTAAGTATGCACAGAGTAGGATGATTTAAGAGAGAGCTCCAAGGTTTCAGATATTTTATAGTTTCTTTCCCTCTGCACATTTAAACCCTGCAAATATCTGTAATTTCCTAACTGTTTCCACACAGGTGAGCATATGAGTCAATGGTGATTGGGACTTTTTAAAAATAATACCATTTTCCTTTCTCTCTCTCTCTCTCTCTCTCTCTCTCTCTCTCTCTCTTTCTCTCTCTCTCTCTCTTTCTCTCTCTCTCTCTCTCTCTCTCTCTCTCCCTCTCTGAATAAAAATAGGACAACTCACTGTGAAAGGACCCAAATTTCTTGATTTTGAAGTCAGAAATGAAGTAAAACTCATCATTGTAGCTGAAAGCAGCGAGCATAGAGCTTACAGCAAGATAATAGTCTCGATACAGGATGTGAATGATAACTGTCCGTGCTTTGAGCAAAGTGTTTACCAAGCATCAGTGTCTGAAGGCCAGCTCTACAATGCTCAAGTTGTTCAGGTAATGGAAATGTGTGTATATGGTGTGTGTGAGAGAGTCCTTATCAATCAATGTACATCTAAATATCTACAGCCTATGTCCAACACATAAATTAAAATTTAAGTGTCTCCAGGGCATGTACAATGTTGGAGAGTTGGATGAAACCTAATATTGAATGAAATCTGAAATTTCCACATTTGTTCTTCTTCCTTTTGGTTCATTCAGTGCTCATTTCCAGCCCACCTGCTTTCTCTCGGGACTCTAAGCATTAGTGGGAACTAAGGGGACACTGCAGGAACACAAAAAATGACTACCTTATAAATGATACGGTTTAATGGGAAAGTTGGAAATGTACATATAGAATTAAGTGCCATGTAATTAATGTTATAATAGGATCTTATATTTAGTGTGGTGAATGAAAAGAGGAGAGACACAACCTCTCCCTGGAGGAGAAGCACAATGCTTTGGAGGAGACTGAGCCAGCCGGGACAGATGGTGCACGCCTTTGCAGCAAGCCTTGAAGGGTGAACAGACATGTAGACAGATCTACAATTTTCAAGACTAGCCTTTCCAAAGTCCTGAACAAGAGGATCTGTTCACCAGACAGTCTTGTTCCAGCTCCACACCCCACCCATCCTTGGTAGTTTTTCTGCCTCCTTCAGTTCTCGTGCCCATGTTTTCCTTTCCCTGCACCAAAGGCGTTGTGCACTGCCTGGATCTCAGTCAGGCACACTTTCTCTCCCTGGGATTTGAGTCTTGGGTAAGATCCAGACAAAGTAGAACTGTTTCATGTTGATGGCAACATCTCAAGGAAGCTGTGCCATAGATGCCCAGACTTGCTCAGTATGATAGTCCAGGCGAGAGATGACAAGAGATATAAGCTAAGTCTGAGGGTCACAGAGGATGTAAATTTGTTTTAATTAATAAATCTGAAACTTTATTCTTAAACAAGATCTTGAATCAACTAATATAGTTGGTTTAGTAAGTGAAATTCAGTACAGAATAACCAGGCATGGAGGCAGACTCTTGTAATCCCAGTACTTGGGAGGCTGAAACAGGAGGATTGCAGGTTACAGCCAGCCTCAGCAACATAGCAAGGCCTTCTGCAACTTAGTGAGACCCTGTTTCGAAATAAAAAATAGAGCTGGGGGTATAACTCAGAGGTAGAATGACTCTGGGTTCAATCCCCAGTACCACACACATACACACACAAAAAAAAAAGAAAAAAAAGAAAGAAAGAAAAGAAGTTCAATGTAGACTAAGCAATGTATCTTCATGGAGAATGATGCAAAACTTGTTCTAGCCTCACCACTACTTTGATAGGGATCTAAATATGTTAGAACTAAATCTAAGCTTTGTTTCTTTTTAAAAGATCCCTTTAAATAAAAATTTTACTACAATATTAAAAATCCACACATGGCCTATTAAAAGAGATAGTTCATTTAAGCAGGGAAAAGAGCAAATGACAATTATTCACTACATGAAGCTTTCCTACAATGTGGATTTCCTTTCCTGGTGCCAGCACGAATCCATACATTACTGGAAATATTCTATTCAAGAAAATTAGATATTTTTCCAACGATTTTGCCTACTGCATAAAATTATAGCTCAACAACATATGAAATTTATTTGGAAATTCCTTTGGATGAGTGTGCAGAAAATTCCATCTCCCATCACCCACGTAATTATAAAGTTAAATGTAATCTCCAGCCATTTGTTGATGTCTTTTGAAAGATTTTTTAAATTTCTTTTACGGTGCATTGTAATTATACATCATAAAGAGATTCAAAGTGATACAAACACACATGCACACAGCACTTGGTATATTTCCCTCTGCATCCCACCCCGCTCCCTCTCCTCCTTTCCTGTACGTGTTAGTGAGACACCCATATGTAGAAGAAGAAAATTAGACCCTTATCTCTCACAATGCACAAAAGTCAATTCAAGTTGAATGATTGTTTTTAAAATGCATTTAACCATCTGTGATTCTTTTGTAATGCATTTCTCTGAGAAGCAAGCTTATCCCACATTTCAGATTCTTAGCTGATGGAAGAGCTGGTTCCTCCTAGGTTTTTGCTACTGACCTGGACAGTGGGTCGAATGGCCTCCTTGAGTATTCCATTCTCTCTGGCAACCAAGAAGAAACCTTCCAGATTGATGCGCTGAGTGGTGTGATAACAACAAATGCAACTCTGGATTATGAGTTCACCAAATCCTACAGGTTAGCCTGGGATTCACATCCATTCAATCAACTATTCCTCTTGGTTTCTCACAACACTGTTTCTTTGGGCTCGACTGCCTACTGTGCAAGCTTGGTTATAAAATGTGTTTTCCTTTGATGTGACTCATAGTTATCCTTTGTGACATGTAAAAATAGTCCTAGAAATTATTTGCTATTTGGAAAAAGTGATTAAACTAGTTCTAAGATTTTATGAACTTATGATGCTGCTCAGTACTGAGAGATATTAAAAAGACAATGTTTATGAAATTCCTACTGAAATGCCCTCTGCACATGTTTATTGTTATTATTTTTAAAAACAGGGAAAAATGAATGACATTTCTCTTTCATCCTCTATTCTTATTTTGTATATGAGAATACAACAACACTGTCATCAGGGTCCTTAGTGCATTCTGTGTACTAAGAAAAATGATCGTATTAAAAGCACATGTTCAACATTAAAAATTTTTGTCTGGTATGTCAGACTCATCTAGAATTCTCTGGAGGAGAGAGTAATAGTGTCACAGATCTTCTATGTATTTTAAAAAGTCAGTGCTCCAAAAGTCTAAACTTACTATGGAGATATTTATGTCATCTCAAATTGTAAAAGCAAAAGACTCTAAGAAACTTCAAATGTCCACGAATAGCTACTGCCTAAGGGATAATGGCTCAACTCTTCCATGAAACTGGTTTTTAAAAAGAAAGGGGTATGCCTGTATTTGCCAATGAGGACAGAGCTTTCAGATATGTAACTCTGTGAAGGAAATAACAAGGCGCACCATAGTGCTTATACAGCATGACTGCGAGGAAAAGCACACTTGTATACTTGCAATGCTTCTGGAAGGAAATGATAAGCTTGTTTGTCTTTGGAGAATTGAGTGGGTAGCCTGGGATCAAAGGAAGGCTTGACTTTTTATTGCATATTTTACCGTGTTTTATATTTGTATGATATTTTTACGTTTTCCCCAAAGACCTTGCATATACAGTATAGTAGTGCCCCCTTATCCATGGGGGGTACATTCAAGATCCTTGGCTGAGACTGGTATAGTACTGAACCCTCTCTATATTGTGTTTTTTTGCCCCTGTATTCTCTGCAGTGTTGCCACATAGTACCTGAGTTCATCTGACCTTCCATGCCTTATGCTCTAGTGCCCCCTTTGCCTCACTCCTCTTGTGCTTTGGGGTTACTATTAAACAAAATAAGGGTTACTTGAGCACAAGCACTGTGATACTAAAAGAGTCGATCTCACAATCAAGAGGGCCAGTAAGTGACTAACAGGCAGGTAGTGTATACAGTGTGGATACACTGGACTAAGAGATAATTCACTCCCTGGCAGAACGATGTGAGGTTTCGTCACAGTACTCAGAGCAACATGCAATTTAAAACTTATGAATTGTTTATTTCTAGAACTTAATATTTAATATTTTTGGACCATGGCTGGCCTTGGGGTAAGTAAAACTGTATAAAACAAAACCATGGGTAAGGGAAAGACTACTGTATTTTATTTAATCCTCACAACCCCCTCCCAAGGACACTAAGGTAGAATTTTTTTATATACTGATCAGGCAACAGAGATAAATGGCTTGCTCAGGGTCACAGAACTATTTAAGAATCAAATTTGGATTTGTACCCAGGTATTCTGATTCTGAGTCACACTATCGAAAGACTGTCAGTATTATCCTCTGCCTACCTAGTTTTATGTTTTATGAAGAAAGTACAACATATTCTTGTGGGAAGCAATGAGAACTGATTAAAATAAAATATGTTACCGAGTGGATTGAACTCATTAACTTCTGAAAAACTTCCTAACTCTAAAAGTTTGATCAAGTGTTCAGAATTTGTTTGTTTAATATATTTCAAAATATTTCTTCAAAGATATTTTAAAAATTTTAAGACCCCTGTATTAGCTATTAGGATTTTTTCATTAGTATTTTAGTATAATTAAAATTAATGACACTTAATGCATAATTACGTAAAAATCTATCCTCACTGCATGGCTTCTCTAGTAATTTTAAATATGAAGTGTTTTTTCCCCTATGCTTGGATGACTGCAGGTAAATCCCAGCTTAGGTGCTGTTTGAGTAATTACAAATTCAGAGATTACTGACAGTCTGCTGTGTTCCGGGAACTAATCATTTTCCAGTCATAATGACTTTACTGTTGCAGTGTTCTTCTTATTCAATGGAGCCTAATTAACAATTAAATCTAACTTCTTTCAACTTTTTCCTATTTGCGTCATAGTTTCTATGTTCTCAACATTTAAATTGCTCCCAGTATTTTAAAATGTCTTTCTCGAATTCCCCATAAAGAATTTAACTCAAGGTTTGGAGAAGCAAAAGCAGAGAAGTTAAACCCCCCACACACTGCCACAGAAAGATCACACACACACACACACACACACACACACACACACACACACTGTCTCCAGCATCACAAGGCAAAGAAATAGTTTGAACACCCTGCCTCTGTAGGTTCTCCCCATACTCAGTCCCACCCTCTGTCCACCCCGTGGCTTCTATTTTTCTTTTTTCTCAATATTTAAGGCCATGAAAACCATAGGATGAGTTTTTCCTAGTCTGCTACACCCTTAGGGGATGCTATGGAATTGGTGTAGCTTATTGTTCAACTTTCCTCTACTTTTGAAGCATTGCTATTTTTGTCTCATTGAGGAAACTATTCTCAATTTATTAGCTCCAATAAAAGGAGCTAATGTCAGTTATGATTCTACTAAATATAAACGCATTAAATAATTTTAGTTTTCATATGAGGACACATTTAAGAAAACTCAGTGGACGGGTGACAAATTATAAAATAGGCATTAAGTTTTGTATGACTGATATATCTGAACTTACAAAAACAAAGACAAGTGAAACAGTCCTTATTCTTGGGGCACTTCCTAACAGTTCAACTCCTATCACATAAATATTCAAATATACTCAAGGTGAAGGAACAAGTTTTTGTTAAAAACAATACTCAAGTCATAGAATATGCTTCATGGAATGCTCATTTGGCTGTGGATAGAAGTCATTCCAGGCAAAAAGGTTATGAGAAAAGGTATGATGTGCTATAGTAATTGGTATGTTGGGGAGTAACAAGCTATAGTGCACATCTGAGAAGCAACTGGGTGTGGGGAAATCAAAGAGGCTGGCAGGTTGCAGGAATTTATATGCCACATAATAGAAGTTATACTTTATTCTGTGGCTATACAAAAGTATGAACAGTTGAGTTCAGATATTTATGTTGGAAAAGTATCTGGTAACAGAGCCATCGTAGGATGGAAAACTAGTGTCAGGCCGACAAGGTAAGCTGGACCATATCTAAGAAAGGTCTGTTACCTGGAGGATGCAGAGGGGACAGAAGGAAGGGACTGTGTTTATCAGCTTTCTATCACTCTACAAATATCTAAGATAAATGGACTTAGAAAGAGAAGAGGTTATTTGGACTTATAGTTTTGGAGGTTCCAGTCTATGATTGCTGGTCCTGTTGCTTTTGAACCTGTAGCAAGGCAGCATCTCATAGTGAGAGTACTTGGTGGAGCAAAACTTTTCATGCCTAAAAAGTAAAAAAGGGGAAGAAGAAGGGGCTGGCATCCCACAGGACCCTTTGACCCCGTGACTGAGGATCTCCCACTAGGCCTCATCTCCTAAAGGATCTACCACCTCCCAGGAGGGCCACAAGCTGGGGACCAAGCCTTTAACACATGAACCTTTGAAGGACATGCCAGATCCCAACTATAGCAGGGACATACTTAAAAGCTGATTCAGATATGGAATTCATAGGAACTTGGTGACAATTTAAACTTATTGAATGAGGAGACATAGAAAATTGCTCCAAAATTTCTACATAAGAATAATAGAAAGAGGAATAGGTGAGGATTATGATTTTTATTCTTAGCAACTTGAATTTAAAGAGCCAGTACAACAACAAAAGTGAGGAGCCCCCCCCCCCAGATAATTGAAAATAGTGATCTGGAACTTAGGAAAGGGAGCAACTTGAATTTAAAGAGCCAGTACAACAACAAAAGTGAGGAGCCCCCCCCCCCCAGATAATTGAAAATAGTGATCTGGAACTTAGGAAAGGGCTCCTTGGCCAAGATTTAGAGTTGAGATTTATTCAGGGAAAAGGTATAAAATAGAACTCCCTAGGGATAATATGTAAACTGAGAATTGGGGGTGGTGGTAAGTTAGCACCCTCTGAGGGCAGACAGAGAAATAGGAATGACAAAACAGATTCAGGGAATAGAAAGAGCCAGAAAAAGAGGATGTCATGGAAACCAAAGGGAGAGATTGGATTGTGTAAAATAATAGATCTTCAAAATGTTTGGATTAGAGGCTGTAGAAATATTCCTCTTTGTAGAAAGTTTGCAAAGAATAAACTTGTCCCAAAATGTTTTCTATAAAGATAACTTACTCAATATTATGCTTGTAGGTTAATTGTATGAATTTGTTAACACTTAAGTTAACAAATTGAGTTCCATTAACAAAAATACTCTATGGATTAAGTAAGAAAATACAACTTCCTGAAACAAGTATGTATTACCAACACTGTAAGTGTTAGGTGATTGAACACCAAATGACTCATTGATACTAGCTATTATCTTAGAGAGTATCTAAACTTCAAAGACAGGAATGTTATTTAAACTTAAGAAAAACTTTTGCCTCATTTGGCTGGGGTCCCCAAACTTCTTTTTGTTCATTTTCCTGCTGTGGTCACTAGAATGCAAATGCTTTATAGCCTTGTATCCTTCATGAACAAAGGCTAACGCATTAGCATGATACTTTTCGTTTTCTAAGTACATATGGCAGGATTATTTGCTCTGAAGACTTCTCAATGAATGCCATTGTGATCTGGCATCTCTTTTCCTTTCAAATAAAGCTGAGTAAGCATTTGAAACTTTATAATTGTTGTGTCCACAACTCGGAAGAGACTTTTGTGAGGAGACCCACAAAAGTGATGGATAGAAAGCAGATCACAGTGGGTTGAAGAGCAACTGGAAGAGGAAGCAGAAACAATTATGATGGACCAGTTTGTTTTTCAGCAATATCATATTTAAAAAAAAATGAATGTCATTACATGGTAATGAATAGGATTCAGGCTTGACAGTAGGGTGTGCTCATAGGATGGGCTTGACTTGGACATGTGTAGACAAAAAGGAAGTATTGTACAGATAGACAAAGACCGAAGATTTTGATCAGTTGAGTATATTTCCTGACTTTAAATTTTTATTGTTGTCAAAGTAATATGTATATTTTGTGAAAATAAAATCAAATAGTAGAATGGAGTATCATTGGGTTTAGATGAAAGAGAGTAACCATTGCCTCACCCCTCCCAACACTAAAGCTCTCCAGAAGCAGATACATTTAACTGATTTTTCCATCATTACAAATGACAATGTATTTTAATTTATAATTCTAAACATTATCTCTCAAACTCTGTATTAGTCAGCTTCCTGTCACTGCAACAAAACACCTTAGATAATCAACTTATAAGGAGGGAAAGTTTATATATGGTTTCAGTGCATGATTCATTGGCCCATTGTTTTGGATCTGTGGTGAGACAGCATATCATGGTGGGGGCACATGGTGTAGTGAAGCTGTTTGCCTCATGGTGGCAGGAAGTTAAAGAGAGAGAGGCCGGGCGTAGTGGTGCATGCTTGTAATCCCAGTACTTTGGGAGGCGGAGACCGGAGGATCCGGGTTCGCGGCCAGCCTCAGTTCTCTCTCTCTCTCTCTCTCTCTCTCTCTCTCTCTCTCCTTAGTGAGGCCCTCCACAACTTCATGAGACCCGGTTTCAAAATAAAGTATAAAAAAAATAGGGCCGTGGGTGTAGCGCAGAGGTAGAACGCCCCTGCGTTCAATCCCCGGTACTGCAAAAAAAAAAAAAAAAAAGAGAGAGAGAGAGAGAGAAAGGGGCCAAGTCCCAATATCCCCTACCAGGGCACATCCCCAATGATACAACTTCCTCCCACTAGGCCTCACCTCCTAAAGGTTCCACGACCTTTCAATGGTACCACAAGCTGGGGACCAAGCCTGCAACATATGGCCTTTGGGGGCATTTCAAACCCAAACTATAGCAACTTCCTTTTATAATAAATGTATAACAGTATATGACTGTGTCAACGTTTTCTTCATAGCTCTACTCTATGATTTTATTCCCTTGCATACACATTCCTCCCAGCTCCCTTGAGTTAATAATTGTCATTCTTTTTTGCTTGCTCAGTTTCCTATTTTCATGTACTTTATTCCTCATGAGTGTTCCATCAGTTCTGTCCTCTCACCCATCAGTTTTTCCTCCAAATGCCTCTTCTATCAAATATCCTATCAAGTCGTTCTTTTTTCTTGGGGACCTCATTCCTGCTGCCTTCTGCCCTCCTGGTTTAGCCTGGATGGCTTGACTCAGCACTGCAAGGCTGATAGCCCATGACTTTGGTTTAATCCTCTTCTAGGTTGGGCCCATGATTCCCAGGTTCAGTGTCTTTCTATTTTTAAAACTTTCTCTTCCAGCAGCTTTGTAGGAAAAGATGCGAGAGATGTAAATTTTCCATGTCCTTGCTTAACTGAAAGTGCCTTTATCATACTCTTACATGGGATATATCCAATGAACAAGATAGAAGTTGAAAATATTTTAGAATATTGAGGCATTGCCCTTTTTACCTTAGAGTCCCAATGTTATTGTTGAGAGCTCCGATACAATTCTAATTCTTTTACTTTGAATGATATTTCCCTGTTTCTGTGGAAGTTTTTAGGTTATTCATTTCATTCAGTATATTTAGAAATGTTGTAAATATAAACTTTGGTGTGGGTCTCTTTTTGTGTTCAATACTCAGTCGTCTTTAAATGAGGAAGACTTGTTTGTTTGTTTTTCTATTTTCGCCCATTAGTTCATTAATAACTTCCAATCCTCTGTTTGGAAGTTTTAGTCTGATTGTTTTGTTATATTTCTTGTTTCTTGGTCCTATACAATCAGGTGTTGGACTGCCTCAATGGGTCCTTTGTTAATTTTATTTCCCACTTTTTGTTTCTTGCTTTGCTTGTTGGTTTATTTTTGTTACTTTATTTCTCTGGAATACTTCCTTAATTTTAATTTTCTAAACTTTTTCGTTTTCTAGTAAAAAATGGGGGAATATTGTGTGTGAGTGTGTTTCTAAAAGCTCTTCCATGATCTTTGAACTTTTTATAGTATCCCGTTCTTGTTTTATGAATTCATTTTCTTCTGATATTTCTCCAAGGGCATTCATTAGAATTGTTTTTACATTTTCTTCTATTCTTTTCAATATCTGTTTCTACTGGGTTCCTTTTTCTTCTTTATTTTGAGCTCTCTCTCTCTCTCTCTTTTTTTTCCCCCAGATGCTTACTATAAATAACTGATGACCCCTGAGTATAAGCAAGGAAATAGCAAAGTTGTTAGAATCTCTAATGAGCTAGAGGAGCCTGATTAATACACTTCACTTTCAGATGGACAGAGGGGGCCTTGACTGTTTCTCAGATGACATACAAATTACAGCGTATAAAGTTCACTTTTCTTTGTAAGGGGGCTTTTATTTCTCCTGGAAAGGTTCCTCAATATTACTTACTCTCAATAGGATCATCAGACATTCTTTTACATGTCAATGAAAAGCAGTGGGCAGGGGTGACATAATTCTTATGTACTTTGGTTTAATATAATCTTCTGATTTTTAGCTCAATCCCTCACCCTTTACCATGTCTCCAATTTCTTCTTGTTTATCTTGGAGAAACTGCTTCCTACTCAACCTTATCCTCCTCTGGATGTATTTTTTAAGTGACTTTATTTTTATAGCCATTATATGTTCATGGTAAAATTGAGAGGAAGGTAAAGAGGTATTTCATACATCCCATATCCCACACATGCACAGCCTCTCTATTATCAACACCCCCCAGTAGAGTGGTACAATTCATTACAATTGGTGAATCTACATTGACACATCGTTATCGCCCAAATCCATAATTAGGGTCCACTTTTGGTGCTATACATTCTGAATGGTTTTTAATCTTTGATTTTTTCCAATCCACTCATCTACAACCAATCCTTAATCTTCTTATATCTTCCAGAAATTTTGGTCCTTCTCACCCATTCTATCTACTAATATCTTCTTCCCTTTCCTTTTGTCCTTTTACCTTATTTTATATTTCCTTGCTGTCAATGTAGGAGAATCTTTGGAAGAAGAGGATATCAACTTTAGAAGTCAGACCATCATCTTTAACCAGAAGTCATAGTTCTTTTCATAGGTGATGTGATGTTGGCTGATATTTTTATTTTTCTTAGAATGTCATAAGAAACAGAACCTTCCTTGTAGACATCTAAGATGTAGTTGAGAGAGAGTTTTTGAAAAATCCTCTACCAACAACTTTAGTATTTTAAGACAATAAAAAAAAATCCTAGCCGGGCATGGCTCACACTTGTAATTCCAGTACTTAGGAGGCTGAGACGGGATGATCGCTGCTTCGCGGCCAGCCTCAGCTACTTAGTGAGGCCCTCACAACTTAGTGAGACCCTGTTTCAAAATAAAGAATAAAAAATAGGGCTGGGGGTGTAGCTCGGAGGTAGAATGTCCCTGGGTTCAATCCCCAGTACTGCAAAAAAAAAAAAAAACCCTTGTCAAAGACCTTATTTAAAAAGAGTTTAATATGGTGAAAGAAGCTTTCCATGGCTTAGAGAATAGGAAAAATATGTTCTATTCTAAATCTGGTCAGTTTCATTTATAGTCTCTGCTGATCATTCTAATCAGGGCAACAGTTCTGCAACATGGAGCCAAGGAGCAATCATAGAAGGCTTGAGGTCTCCCAGATGTCATGTGTAGAATCTCTGCAGCTCTACTTGCATAATTTTCATTTGTTCTTTAAGTCATTGAGAAAGCTTTCTTACCCTTTTATTTTTCTGAGTTATTTATTTCCCTCCATATCCAAGAATCTTACTTTTTTTTAACCTGCCATAGTCATTACAACAGAAGCCCTAAAATTGTAACACTGGGAAAATAAGGGTGGTGATGGCTCTGGTATAAGAGTTAATGGACTCTTAGCTTTGATATCTTGCCTGAGACTAGGTGACCTTAAAGAAGGGCAAGCAGCATGGGGAGAAAATATTAAGAGTTGACTATTTTTTTTTTGCGGTACTGGAAATTGGACCCAGGGGCATTCTACCTCCGAGCTACACCCCAGCCCTATTTTTTTTTATTCTTTATTTTGAAACAGGGTCTCACTAAGTTGTGGAGGGCCTCACTAAGTAGCTGAGGCTGGCCATGATCCTGGATTCTCTGGTCTCAGCCTCCCAAGTACTGGGATTACAAGCGTGCGCCACCATGCCTGGCTAAGAGTTGACTATTTTTAGCAAAATACTTCCATATGTACCTGACCAATGGTCATACTAACAATAAACTTTCTGCATAGAATTCCTAGAACTAGAAATTCAAGTAGCTGTTTTACTGATATCCCAACTCTAATAGTGTAGAAGACAGTGACCTGTGTGCTTCATAAATAGTAGATAAACAGTAGTCATTGACTATAAAGTGGAACTGAAACCAAGAAAGAATTGGTATTGTTTCACCTCACTTTCAAAGTTAGGATTGGAAAGGACATGTATAAGGGCTTAACAATGGAAAAGAATTAGCTGTGTATCTACTTCTAAGACTCAGTTTCTTAAAAGACAATAGACTAAGATAATTACTACCTCTGAAATAAAGATTGTCTTCTAATTGACAGTTGATTTTATTTCTTAGCTGCTTCCCCCCGGACTCCATAGTGTTTTGAGAGGAGTGAAAACTAAGATCATGATTATACATCAGGGTGTTGAGCATACACAGCAAGGAAGGCACATTGAAGCAGTATCATAGAGTGGAGCAAAGCTTTCCATGTGACCAAGACCTGAACTTGAATTTTGGCTGTGTCATGTAACACATGTGTAATCTTGGTCAAATTGTGATAAACCCATGCTCAGTAATTATTAAAGATAATTAAATAAGGCAGCCACCTTCCCCCGAGAAACCTAAAGAAGAATAAACAATTAAGAACAAAAAGTGATATTGCTATGGCAGAAGAATGCAGAGTACTGTGGGAATAGATAAAGGGTCATGCAAATCAGATGAAAGGTCAATGAAATCTCACTAGAGATGTGGACTTTGAAAGGCCAAGGGGTTGTGGGGACAAGGATTGTAGACAGAAGCCAGATCATAGAAGATCATGAGTATGCACCTGGGGTTTGGATACCTTGAAAAGGAGAGCCAAAGAGTGGTTTCAGTATGTATGGGGTGGGGTAGGATTTTAGATAAAGTGATTGGACTGCAGTAAGGGTAATGGATAGAAACACAGGAGAATTGAAGTAGGGAGGGTGGTAAGTGAACAAGTACTCCCAGTGAGAAAGGTCAGTGCAGAACCAGCATTCCAGGGACAAGGCCTTGAAGGGTTGAGGCCACAGGGATTGGCTTGTCCAGGACTGTCTAAGACATTTCTGGATTTAGCACTGAAAATCCAATTTCCCAGTTTTCCTGGACTGTCCTGGTTTTAAAGACCTTGCAAGTTTATGTCCCAGGAAACCCTTCAGCCCTGGGCAAAGCAGGATGGTTGACCACTCTGAGACTCTGAAGATTAGGGTGAAATGGATAAGAGCACTAATCCACTTGACATCCAGGAGGTGAACCAATCAATCCATCAGATCTGTAATTCATTGTATTTTAGAAGAATGGTGAGAGAAAGGGAGAAGTTGGAGACAGTAATAAAATTTATAGCTTGCTTGATGGAGAAGCTAATTACAGCTTCATTGAGGAAGAGGTTAAATTACTGCATGTGAATTCATTCAGATCATGGCCTTTTACCTCTAGAATCCCCATCAGCATTCTTACAGCCATAACCTGAAGACTTGACCACATAACTTAGAGGAAAGAAGATTTATTTTCTTATGGTTTTGGGTTCAGACTGGGGATCTCGGAATGATGGCAGGAAGTGGAGAGAGGGGAAGCACATGGGCTATGCGCCTCATATCATGGAGGCCGGAAGCAAGAGAGAGCAGGGGAAGGAGGAACCATATATAATCCCCAAGGCTGCACCCCCAGGAACCCACCCCCTCCAGCCACACCCTACTGGCCCAGGCCATTACCCAGATGATCCATTACAATGGATTTATCCACTGCTCAGATTACAACCCTCATGACTCAAATTATATCAACTCCAAACACAAATTAATGAGCTCTTCTAGGGGCCAGTCTATATCTAACTATAACAGTGTGTGTGTGTGTGTGTGTGTGTGTGTGTGTGTGTGTGTGTGTCTGTGTGTGTGTGTGTCTGTCTGTCTGTGTGATCATCATCGCAGTATCCTCTCTTTATAATTTTCATTGATTTGAAATTTTGATCTGAAAAAATATCAGTGCAAAGCAATTTTTTTAGTGGCTCTATCTTTGTTGCTGGTACACTAAGATGGAAACAGTGATAGCACGTTTACTGTGCATGGCAGAGTGGAGGAAATCTACTTATCCAAAGTACAGGTATTGGCGTTTGTATTTTTAGGTGGTTCTTAGTAGGATAGGATTAAATTTTACAGTCTGTCTCCAAGACTTGGTCCATTTGTTTTGACATTAATGCTTCGTGACCTCTGGCAGCTTGTTGGAGTTGGTTCTCTAAACATGTAAAAAATAAATGTATTTTAGTCTACCATTCTTATAAAATAAATTTTAAATAATGCCAGTTAGAGGAAGCCAGGGGAGAAATAAAAGTAGCTAGTCAGCTCATTTTAAATTTTTCAACAAGATATTTGATATTTATGCTGTTTTTCTAATTCTTGGATGGTGTATAACATTCCTTGCTTCTCTTCCAAACCAGCTTGATTGTCCAAGCCACAGATAAAGGGATGCCCAGGCTTTCTGATACAGCTACAATCAGGATTCAGGTGACTGACATAAATGACAACGCTCCAGCGTTTGTCCCCTCTGAAGCAGCAGAGATTGCAGAAAGTAAGTGTGGCAATTTAGAAGAGTGGTTTTGATTAACTTACATAATTTGTCATTTTAAAGCCAGATATTATATTAACAACCCTTGAAAACTGAGTAATTTTTTTATCTTCCTTTTATAGAATAAAAAGTAGATGGTCATAAGTTAAATATCAAACGTCAAAGAAGTGTTAAAGCTGGGACTTGTACTCAGATCATTGCTCGCTTCTCTGCTTTCACTCTAATGCCCACTTTCCAAACAAATTATCACCACCATCTCTCACAGAAGCATATATTCCCAAAACCTCTATGCACAGGGGTGTCTAAAAATGTTGTTTTCTACAAATAAAAAAACACCAGCTTTGCTTCTCACCTATTTGATATATTGTCATTTAATTTTTATGGAAAGTATTCCTCTTAAGCATTTCCATCAGTGTTAAAATGCAGCAGTGTGCTCAGTGTATGTATATATATGTACATATATACATGATATATATCTATATATATATCAATGGAAAAAATGGCATAAATCGAAATGGACTGAATGGGGTAGAGTGTGGTTGGTACACATCAAGAATGTTGAAGCTCGAAAACTGAAAATTGTGAGTCTCATATACAGTGAAACCATTCTGAGCATTGAGCATCTTGGCATATTCTTTCTACCTGCACCAGGCCTATAAGCTTAAAAACAAAGTCCTTTTCATGGGCAATTCAGGCTGGAGAATACATGTGCTAGGTGAGACATTAAGCATGTTCATCTATTTTGTGAGTTTGTTTCTTTTTCTTTGGTGAAAATAATAGAAGTTTGATTATATCACTAGCATTGGGTATACTTTCTCTTTCAATAGTCTCAATAATTGTGAGAATCAGATTTAAGAGAAGGAAGCAGGATAGGCACAACTTCAAAAGAAATAATTTTACCAAATTAAGTACAGCAATCAGTAGCTAATTCTAATACTTGTATCCAAATATTTTTTATTCAAATCTTGTCTGCTTTTTAGAAATTATGTTTTGTATTAATGTTTTGAGCAATATTTTTCTTCCTGCCCACATTCCCTATGAATATGATTTTGATACAGAAGCTATATAGTACAGATAAGAGCTTAGAATGTTTCATGTTCCTATATTTGTATTGTAAGCATATGATGAAAAAAGTAATATACAGATGGAACATCCGCTACTTCCTCAATTCTCCACTCCATGGTAAATTTTCACTTTTATTGGGCTCATAAATTCTTCAGTCTTTGTTGAGTTCCTAATGAGTTCTGTATGAGAAATCATGCCAAGAAAGAGCAAATCATGTTGGACTTAGAATGAAAATACTTGGATCAAACTGTTAAAGAAATTGTTTTCAAAGGATGAATTTTAATGGAGGTTGACATTGGTCATGATTATTCCAGATTCTTTGCCTGGTGCAATTGTGTCTCGGGTATCAGTTCATGATGTAGATTTGAATCCAGCTTTCATCTTCAATTTCACAAAAGAGAGTAATCCTGGAAGCAAGTTCGCTATTGATCAGAACACTGGAGTAGTGGTGTTGGTGAAAACTTTGGATTTTGAAGAAGCTACTGAATATGAGCTGCGCATTCACATTTCTGATTCAGTGCATTACACAGAGGGGTCTCTCCTTGTCCGTGTGTTGGATGTCAATGATAACCCACCAGTGTTTTCTCAAGATTTCTATCAGGTAAAGAGCTTAAAGAAATGCTGAAACCATAGCCACAACCAAAAAGAATAGGGAGTAAAATAACCTTCCACCATTGGCCCGCTGATTTAGACTGGCAGTAGTCACTGTTCTTAGTGCCTAAGTTAATGCTGAAGGTTTTATATTAATAGTATGGAGACTATAAGTACATATGGATTGAATGTCTCATTTATTTATTAAGTATGTAGGTCATCAGTTATTTTGTTGTTTTGTTTTGTTTTATTTTTTGGTATTTTTTTAATGGGGTTGGAGTCCAGTTTTTCAGAACAATTGGATCTTGCCTAATATTTGCAAAGTCACAGATAAGATAAGGGAGTTTGGATTATCTGCAGTTAATTTGGAAAAATTCTTTCCTAGGTATATTTTTGGAATACATCAATTAACATCTTACAGAAATAAATCTGCAGAAGTGGAAGTTTTAGTACTTAAGGCATAGGTTATGTTTATAGAAGTAAGGACATTAACATTCAACTAAGGACTTGGAAATGGACTCCAGGACTCACAATATAATAACTCCCCAATTCATGTGTCCAGCCAGGATATAGAGCTCAACATAGGAGGAAACTAAGTAATGTTCTGTAAAGGCGTGTTTAAATTATACAATGTATATGGTGTGATAATTTATCAGTGACCATATTAGCTATCTTATGCTACACCACCATAATTTAGAAGGAAAATTTTTCATAATAAAATTAAAACCGAATGAAATTTTTAACTTTTTTTCTGAATCCAGGGACTATTAACATAAAAAGTTTGTTGGTCAGTTTGGCTGGTTTTGTGGTGCTGGTGATCCAACCTAGGGTCTCACACATGCTAGGCAAGTATTCTATCACTAAGCTATACCCCCAGGCTCAACATAATCTTTTTAATGTATCAACTCTATAACTTAATGCTTTTAAGAAAGTCAGGCTGTGTTATATTGTTTCCATAATTGAAACGAATAAAACGACCTCATGTTCTAGCCCTTTTCATGAAAATATTGTTAGCCCTTAGGAACCATGCTCTTTTTCCTTTTTCCCTCAGGTCACAGTTCCTGAGTCGGTACCTCTGGGGTATTCAGTGTTGACTGTGTCGGCCTCAGACTTGGAAAGCAGTGAGAGCATCTCCTACAGAATCCTTTCCCCTTCTGAGGACTTCTCCATTGATCCTCTGAGTGGTGAGCTGTTTTTAGTGGCTGTAGTGCTCCTAGTTTTGAGTTGTAAGGTGGACACATGAAATGATACTTTGCAAATCTTCCTAAAATAGTCCCCTACCTCTATCCCTGCAACTATAGGCACCATCCTCTTATTTATCTTCATGTCAAACCCTGCAGTAGCAAATCCCAGTGTTAAAGGCTGGCAACTGCCGCCGTGGGCATGACAAATCACAGTGTGCGGGGCCATGCCCTCTGAGCACTCAATTCTTAACCACACTTTTGCTTGATGTATGTTATCAACAAACCTTGTGACAAAATGTTGATTAGAATATTTTTAAAACATTAAATGCTACCAAGCCGATTTAGTTCATGGTGGGACTCTAATTGAAATGTGGCACTTGAATGTCAGTATTCTTTTGGGGGGACCACATTCAAAACACATGCATCTTAGAAAAATGTTGTTGCATGCATACTTATAAAAATATGTATTTCATTTAATAAGATTTATCTAATATATTTTATCAGTAAGGGAAAACTCCAGAATGTCTTTCTAATTAAGGAATAGTTATAATTCCACATTATTATTTTACTCCTTCCACGTGACCAGAGTGAGGGTCAACCAGTATTTCCAGAATAAATATCTTTACATCTGAATATCTCTATACATGTGTTTATGGATAGTAGAATAGGGTATACATTTTTCAAACATGAATATGTTTTCTTTAAAAAAATAGTAATGGAACAACTTACTATACAAAAATAAAATTCAGAAAAAATTTCTGACAAAAATAACCTTAAGCAGCACACATATTCATAGAGCAAATGCCATAAAATTATTTCTGGATCTTAAGGGTTATAAAAATGTAAATACAATATTTTAAATTTCTATCTTGACTTGATTGTAACTTAAATAACACATCTGACAAAGAACTAAACACATTTAGATATTCAATAAGCACTTGATGACTAAATGAAGCATGAACATTTCATTTCACAAAACTGACATGCTATGCCTTGTTTTTCAGGCACAATATTTACTACCAATCCTGTATTACTTCTGGATAAAATGGCAACAGTTCGATTTCTTGTTGAAGCCAGTGATGGTGGAATACCTGACCTGAGGGCCCTGACATTAGTGGAGATAGAAATACAAGACATGAACAACTATGCCCCTGAGTTTACAGTAGGGTGCTATAATCTTAGCCTCAGTGAAGATGCTCCGACTGGAAGCACACTAGTCACATTTTCCACCGTTGACCGTGATTGGACCCCCGAAAACACACATGTTGAATATTCCATCATTGGTGGTAATTCACAGAACAACTTCCATGTGGAAACCAGTTTCATTCATTCAGAATATCGTTCTAAGCAAGTTGGGTATCTTGTGTTGCTTCACAGTCTTGACAGAGAAGCAAGTGCCAGCCACAAGCTTGTCATTCTAGCATCGGACCATGGCCGCCCTCCACTGACTTCTACCACTGTTGTATCCATACAGGTACTTGATGTCAATGACAACCCACCCAAGTTTAGCAGCCAAAAATATCATGCCCATGTCAAGGAAAGCACCCCTCTAGGGAGCCACATCACTGTGGTCTCAGCAAGTGACAGTGACGTGGGTGTGCATGCAGAAATCACCTACCGTATCATCTCTGGAAATGAGAAGGAACATTTTCACTTAGAAGAAAAAACTGGAGTCCTTTATTTGATGAAACCACTGGATTATGAAGAAATGATAAAATTCACTTTAACTGTCCAAGCTTCAGACAAAGAAAAGAAACATTTTTCTTTTTCAGTTGTGTGCATCAGTGTCTTAGATGATAATGACCACATGCCTCAGTTTATGTCCCCAAGCTTGAATTGTGTTGTTCCTGAAAATTTGCCTGTTTTCTCCCCCATATGTTCTATAAATGCTTTGGATTTAGATGCGGGTCCTTATGGAGAATTGACCTATTCTATTTTGTCACCCTGTTTTGTCACTCCTGGAATACCTCCTGAAGAAGAACTCTTCAGCATTGACCCTTTAACAGGGGATATTTGTGCTAAGCAAATGCTCGACTATGAAAATGTCAGTAAGTACTGCCTCACAGTCCAGGCCAAGGACAAAGGCGGCTCCACAGCCTCCTTGATGGTTTGGGTGGATATTGAAGGGATAGATGAATTTGAACCCATATTTACTCAAGATCAGTATTTTTTCAACCTCCCAGAAAAGAATCAAGGAAGACAGTTGGTTGGCAGAGTAGAGGCCTCTGACGCAGACGCTGGGGTGGACGGAGTAATTCTTTACTCCTTGGAAACCCCATCTCCTTTCCTTTCAGTAAACAAAACGAATGGAAATGTTTATTGGGATAGACACCCTCCCCTAATAAAAAGTCATATCGGCAAAGAAGACACCTTGGAAATAAAAATAATTGCTCATAGCCCCAAACCAGGCTCCAAGTTTACATCTTGCACAGTGTTTGTGAACATTTCTCTGTCCTCTGAAGGAAAATATGCAGCAATAGCCACTGACAGCTTCTCGCTCAGCCTCATGGTCTCCTTCTTAGTGTTTCTGTTACTCGTCGGCATTCTTCTTATACTGATCTTAAGACATAAACAAAAAGACACACCACACAATTATGAGGAGAAGAAAACATCATCATCCTTAGATATCAACTCGAGACTGACCAGGGAGGCCAGCACAATCAAATCCTTCCAGAAAACCAACAGGTGCAGTGAGGAGGTGCTGGTGGGCGCCATGCCTGAATGGTTGGGCTTAATAAGCATCATGGAGAAGGACATTGTGGATCTGTACAGGCACTCAAACTCCAGTGGCCACTGCTCTGTGGAAGGAGAAACTGCAGAAGATAAGGAGATACAGAGAATAAATGAGCACGCTTACAGAAAGGACTCAAACTCAGCGCTCAGTGATCGGGGGTCCAGGGTTCCAGACTCTGGAATCCCCAGGGACTCGGACCAGCTCTCCTGCCTGTCTGGGGACACTGATGTGATGGCCACTGTGGAAGTAACAGAAACCGGCCATACATTTGAGAAAGGAGATGAAGGGGAAGGCTGCAGCACAATCTATATTCAAAACAATGTGTCGCCACAGGCATTTCAGAAGAGAGAGGCGATGAAGGGTAGCCCTGCTAATGTCCGGAAAGAGTCTCTTTTTAATTCTGGTGATCAGGAAGTAAGATGTGCAGCTTTTTCCACTCAGATAACCTCAGATCATGATACAAGAGGCAGCTACACCTGGGATTATCTCCTCAGTTGGGAACCCAAGTTCCAACCTCTTGCCTCAGTATTTAATGATATTGCAAAATTAAAGGATGAACATTTGCGGATGCCTGGCGTTCCAAAAGAGAAGTCTTTTGTTTTCCCACCACCTTTGATAACAGCAGTCGCCCAGCCTGGGATTAAAGCAGTTCCACCAAGAATGCCAGCCATAGGCCCAGGGCAGGTAATTCAGAAATACCCCCGCTCCCCCATTCTCTACCATCGTGGTTCTCTGCCAGAAGCCATGACTCCCAGCTTTTCCCCGTCTCTTTCCCTACTCACTATGCAGACTCCTGCCAGGTCGCCACTGTTGTCAGATAGAGAATTATTAGCAGCACACGTAAGTGGTACAATACATGAACTGAAAGCAGAAGATGAAGTTCAAATATAAAAGGACTGCAGTGCCGGTACCTGCTGACATCAGTCACGTGGCTGAACGAAACATTCTCAAGCAAGCTCCTGAGACTCGGTTCATTCTTATCTAAAAGCAAGTGACCTAATTTAGCCAGGGTTTTTAAACCCCCCCATTCAAGTTTCTCAAATTTCTTCCAGCCCTAATGAGAAGTTATTTCCTCTTTTAACCTTTATGTTTTGCTCTCAGGACTCACATTCCTATATATCAATTAGTGTACATTCTGTCATACCTGGTTTTCTGCATGATTAGGTTTCCAAAGGACACAGAGAACTTTACTGACTGCCAAAATGCTTATATGAAAATAAAGTACAGAGCACTCTGGTCACATCAGTGCTGATTACACTGCTGTATCTAAAACTAATACATAATGGCAGAATGGGGAATGAGTTTAGGACAGGAAGTCATAGAAATGGGAAATCGGGGGAGGGGACCAACTTAAGTTAAAGACAAAGTGAATGATATACTTTGAGATGTATTTCTCCACTTTGCTGTATACCACCCTTGTGGAGTTTGGCCACAATTTGAATTTCAAAGTAGTGTCTTTTGGAAATCTCATGAGAAATTAAGAATGAAATTTGTCATAACTCAGTGCCAACAGTGCCAATAGGGTGAAACAAATAAGATCATTATTCCTGATTAAATGAACCAGAAATGCATGCTTGTAGAGGTCCGGGATGGACAGTAGCAGTACTTATGTGGTCGGCTGCCACCTGGGGCCCATTATCTTGACCTTCTCTACAAATAGAATGATAATTGTTTTTGCAGTGCTCTGTCTCCTAACAGGGTATGGTTACAGGCATAAAATTTCAAAGACTAATTTATAAAAATTTCATTTTATTTTCTTCTAGATATAGTAACTTTGGGTATGAAATAATTTATCAATTCAATGTCTGTTTTAAAAGTTTTTGTAGATAAAGTTATGTTATTCGCTAATTATAAATTTCATAGAGTAATTTAGCAATATATTTTTAAATGAATTTTTTTATATAAATGTTTCTACTATAACTGTTAAGAATGGATGTCAGAAGTCTTTCTTCTGTTCACTCATACTCATGCTCAGCTTTAACTGCTGCTTGATGTTAACGGTTTGACAATATGGCAGAAATCATTCTGTTTGGTCCAGTTCCTGTCATGTTGTATGGTGCTCACCTTTAATGCTGTATCCTTGTCTCTGATGAACCCAATAATCCATCAAAGACACTTTTCCCTTTCAAGAATGCAGAGTGTACCCTGGTGATGATAGTTCAGAAGTCGTCTTTCCGTGGTAGGCACCATGGCCAGGCTTTAGGGTAACAGTTTAGAAATTCTAGTGAAATCTCAAGGTCATCTGGGATAGTTTCTTAGTAGTTAGGATGGGCTTCTGCTGCAGAAATAATACCTTTATTTTTTTCTGTGTGCCTCATCTGTGAAATTATGTGGGGTAATTTTTCTTTACTGAAAAATCATTGCTGGTGCAGTGTTTGATAACTAGTATTGTAAATAAACCATTGTATATCTTCTTATGCTGATATTATATACTACATGTCTTTGTTGACTCAAATTGAGAACAAGTGTATAAAACCACATTAATAAGTGCAAACCAGGAAGGTATTTGGACAAGCCTGGAATCCTAGGAAAACTCATTTAGATGTGGAACATTTAAATATTACAGGATGAATTCATATCTCTTCTTTTCTTCATTGTATCTGGGGAAGAAGATTTTATTACTTTTGCCATAAAGAACATATCTAAATATTTCAGTGTTCCAATATTTATTATCTCTTTGACTTTTCTTTGAACAGAGGAAGAAATTTTATACTATTTTTTCTAATGATGTGTGAAAATTTTATTTTGCAACAGAATTATTTCTGGAAACCAAGAACATTTTGTTGTTTTTAATTAAACAGGTTCCTCACTTACTTGTGCTTAAAAAGAGTTATCCATCTAACTCTTCTGTAAGTTATTTGCCTGTGATTTATTACTGAACATGGTGCTGTATTTTTCTAGCCATTTTATAAAAACAGAAGACATGAAGTATTTAGAGCTCCTTACCACTATTAAGTGGATGTTTAATTGATGGCTTTATTAATACTGTATCCAGCGCCACACCCCCATCAAACAACTGCTACAAGTGGGGTTGAGGGTAAACATGTGAACATGCTGGTTAAGTGTTTGTAATAAATCATACGTCAGCCCTTTCAACTAGAGTGCTTTTTTCCTATGTAAACAATATAATTTGTACAGTTTTCCTTCAAGTTTAATATTAACTTGCCTCACATGTTCTGTGTTACTTTGCTGATCTCTACACCAGCTTTTGCACTCCGGAGGGGGTACAGAACTTGTTAGTGGAAAATCATATTAAGCCCCAAATTCATAAGCTATAAAATAAAAGACAGTTGTCTTTTGTGGAATTTTGGCTGCCTGAAATTCTGGACTTTCTTGTTGGCAGCCTTAAAAATGCTGGTGTAAATCAGTACCAAATGGATATCAAAATTCCATGTCCTAATAGTAATCATTGAATTGGCTTCCAAAACAGATTCCTGGGCAAATAAAGGGAAAAATGGTGTATCTTTAGGGATTTGATCATTTCGCTGCTTTTAAAAAATAGTGAAATGTGTTATACACTACTGGCAGCCTCCAAGTGTACACATTATTCTATAATAGATACCCCGTTGAGACAGGATTTGGGTTTCTCAACACTTTTATCCTCAGCGTTCTCCTTGCTATGTTTTCTAGAAGTGATGGGGATGAAAATTAATGATTAATTTAGAAGTTTCCATCCAAACATACTTTGTTGTTTTTGCTTTCTTTTGCCATTTTACACATACCTCAATTTTAAGCTTTAAAAAGCCAGGTATAACTAAGGATCCAAAAGATGATGATCCACTTCAGAGCAATGAAATATATGGAGTAATTATAGCCTGTGGATCCTCACATGATTTTATAAATGAGCTTGTTCAGATCTTTTCAAAACATGTTTTACTGGAGCTTAAAAGTACAGAGTCATCTGTTTGGTCATAGCTGAGAGAGTTAGGATGGAAGATCATTCTATTCAGGAAGGATTCCAGGGTTGGTGGAGCTGAATTTTGCTTAGGACCCAAACCAGGTGTCCCAATGTGAGTTTCTGTCTCCATAAAGATGGAGGGTGCAGGGAGAAAATAATGGAAGCAAAGAATGAGAGATGGGAGAGAAAATAGAGGATTAAATCTGAAAAGAAATATTTAGGATACAAGTAGAGAAATGCAGGAAGGCAGGATAAGGACTTATGAAAAATAATTCTTAATGTGTGAAGATTTTACTAAGTCCTTTGCCCTTCACAAGTTCATCCTTTTAAAGAATCTCTTTTCTCCTTTTCTCTCCCTCCCAAATTGCCGACAATTTAGATTTATCAAGTTGTGAAACTAAAGCTAGGTGACAATGAATTAAAATATCTATGACCATGAATACACTTGCATTTATTTTGTCTTTGGGTTTTTGTTTTTTGTTTTGGGGAGGTGGGAAGGGGGATTGCAAATTTCACAAAGAAAAAAACAGGAATAATTATCTTACCTTATTTCCCACTACACATGACTTTGGCATTGAGAATGCCACAGTTTTAAGTCATTGACTTTGGACATACAACCAAATAAATGGAAGTTCAGAGGCAGTTGGAATAGAATATGGACTTTTAGGACCCACTCTTCTGTCCTGGTGGTTAGTCCTTTTCTAAAACAAGTACTTACTTGATGGCTATGATTTTATTATCAAATATTACATTTTACACAACATAGAGCATAACTTATAGTTTGTTCTCAAATAATCAGTTTTGTTTGAATCCTGGTGACACATATTATTTTGATCCCATATAGATGAAAGAAATGCATCTATGAGGAATAGAACTATGGCAATCTCAGAAAGATCCAGTCCCAAATGGATGGGGTATCAAACCATACCTCTCTCTTATAAACTCAGCACTTGGCTATTTGATGACAATTAGCACTTCCTACTGTTTTAATCTACATAGCTTTAGTCATTTCACCCAATGCATTCGCTAAAGCAAAACTGTGAAGTGAGTAATAGAGAGAGGGAAGGCATGCCAAATAAATAGCAGATGCACAAGTACATCTCTTGAATGAGAAAGCATAATTTTGGTTAGAAAACTAAATAAGTGAATTCTGTTGTTAGATAGTCAACCCTCAGGGCGAAGGCCTGGTCTCCACTTGTCTTATGAAGTACAGATGGTTGTAGCGTGAACGAGTACATGTGTGAATGGGCATGGAGGGTACTGTGCTGTGCTCTGCGGGCCTTAAACCCATTAGGTAGAATTCTGACATAGTTCTGTGATTTTAGCCAATCACAGTGCAGAGAAAAAGGAAGTGCAAATAGTCTATTAGAATATTATAGAATATTTTGAGTTCTTTATATATTCTAGATATTAGTCCTCAATCAGAGGAGTAGCTGGCAGAGATTTGCTCGCCTTCTGCAGGCTCTCCCTTCAGACTCCTGATAGTTCCCTTTGTTGCACAGGTGCTTTTTAATTGGATGGCATCCCATTTATTTTCTCATTTTTATTTCCTGAGCTTTGGGGGTCTTGTTGAGGAAGTCTCTACCAGTGCATTTATATTGGAGAGTTGATCCTAGTTTTTTTTCTAGTAATTACAAAGTTTCTGGTCTAACTTCTGGGGTTTTGCCCTATCTTGAATTGACTTCCCTATCAATCTCACTAACGTGTAGGGAAGAGAGAGAGGGGAGAGCAGGTGGGTATGAAGGGAAACACACCAAGTAATGTGCACATGTATGTTTGTATCATTTTGAATTTCACTATAAAGTATACTTACAATGCACCAATAAAAGTATGAAATAAATACAAAAAATGCCAAAAAAGAGTATTCTAGAATACCTTAGAAAAGGCCAAAACCCAGGAATTCCTTCTGAGACATGGTTTGTTTCCCCTTTCTCTCTGCCTTCCTCAATATGTATATATATCTTGAGAATTTTAGACATAATAGAAACAAACTATAAATGACATTCAAAAGCATATTGTTTGAGATAGCAACATGATATGACCAAGCACATTGGTTTGATTTAATTTTAGATCATGTGATAAACCATGGCTACCCATGGCTAGCCTAATGAAGTTGTATCCGTGTGAGAGAAGAATCCAGTTTGGTAGATATGCCGAGAATGTTCATATCAAAATGCATTAAAATTTAAGTTAAAAACCATAAGAATATGTGAGAAGTATTCTCTATGTGTATATACTTACTGTGTGTTACAGGTACCATTTTAAACAAGTACATATTACTTAATAAGTGCATTCTGAGGAATCGGGGAAGTGATACATATGAAGCTATTTGTCCTCACACCATAATTAAAATTGAACTCTAGTTGGATTAATGAATAAAAGCTGAAACAAAACTGTATGAATTATTTGTGGTACTGGGGCTGGAACCCAAGGGCCTTCTACCTCCAGACTATACCCCAAGACCTATTTAAATTTTTTTTTATTTGGAAACAGGGTCTTGCTAAGTTGCTGAAAGCCTCACTAAGTTGCTGAGGCTGGCTTCAAACCTGCGATCTTCCTGTCTCAGCCTCCCAAGTACTGAGGTTACAAGCATGTGCCACCACACCCGGCTTAAACCATATGAATTAGAAGAAGAAAAATGGTAAAGGTGAGATCTTATATATATGAATATATATATTTCATATGTATGTTTATATATTCATATATATGTATATATATGAATGCAAAAGTAAAGTGATGTATTTGAACTTGTGACAATAAAAAGTACTATAATGAGTTAAAAGAAATGGTAATTGGGAGATAACAAATTTAAGCAAATATTTACTTAATTCCTGTTGTAGATATGGCATGGATCTGGGCTCTGGAGATGCAGGAATGAACAGGATAGCTGAAGCTAGTAGATTCACAAAGCTTCCATTTCATTGAGGAAGATCATTTAAAATGCTTTCAATTAATAGTAAGTTATAAGGAAAACAAAGAAGGATTATAAAAAAATAAGTAATAATGGCAAGGTTGTGGGGCAATACCGCAGTGCTGTTTAGCTCGACTACTTAGGGGAGTTGTCTCTGGTATGATGCTGTTTCAACTAAATGAAGTGAATGAGCCATGCAAAGATCAGGAAAAAGCACTGAAGGTACATTTGTCAGCCAGTACAGGGGCTCTGAGGTAGGAAACACCTGGAGTGTTAGGAAAACTCTAAAGCCAGGGGGAAGAGGAGAGGAAGAAGAGTAGAAAATTAACTCATAGATCTAACTAGTTTTCAGATTGTATAGGGCCTTATGTAGGGCCATGGTAAAAGACTTCAGATTATTTTCCAAGTATGATGGAAAAATCATTGGTGGTTCTTGCATGGAAGTATGACATTATCAGATTTACACTTTTAAAGTGTAACTGGACACTGTAGAAAATAATCCAAGGCAGGGGTGGGGAAGAAGTTAGCACAGTAATAGGACACCAGCTAATTTGCTCTTGCAGTAAAAGCTAGTGATGGCTGTAGCTTGCCTTGGGGTGTTACAGATAAAAGTTGTCAAATTCAGGATATATAATGCAGGTAGAATTGCGAGTTTTTGATAATGGGTTGGATGGAGAGTATGGAGAAAGTTAGGCCTGAACCTGGGGCTTAGGAGAGAGTTTAGGAATGTAGGAAAACTTTAGGGTCATCCAAATGTGGATAGTATTGGAAGTCATGAGATTGGATACTTTATTGAGACCATTCAGGAGTAAGTATAGATAGAGAAAAAAGATCCCCAGACTGACCTCTGAGTCACCAACCAAGAGGTCAAAAAGAGTAGGAGGATTGAGCAACTAAGTCTCACAGCTAGTGAGGCAAGATAGAAAAACAGTATAATGTAGTGGCCAAAAAAAAAAAAAAAATAGTAAAGCAAATGGGAATAGCTCTGTTCAGGGAAAGATGGCAGCATCAAAGTTGACTTTTAAACCTTCCCAAATCTCCTTACAAAATGGTGAGATCATCTGGAACAGGGAAAGGAAAACATCATGAACAATATCTTCTCCGAAAAGAGAAGTCATCCTTATAAACTGTAGAATATGGGCAGGCAAGCAAAACCACCAACTATTAGCAATAATGATGGGGAGGACAGGGGAAATTTCCAACACTTTTTTTTGTGTGTGTGCCTGGTACTGGGGATTGAACCTAGAGGCATCCTACCTCTGAGCTACACTCCCAGCCCTATTTTATTTTTTAATTTTGAAATAGTGTCTTGCTAAGTTACCATGTGTTGGCCTAGAACCTGCAATCCTCCTGTCTCAGCTCCCAAGTACTGGGATTACAGCTGTGCACCACCATGCCTGGCTAACTTCCAATACTTGTGAGCCAGAAAAATAGGAATCGCCAACAGGTATTCACTCATCTACCAAAGAAAATATCTACCCTGGTAGTGGAAACCTTGTAGGCAGGTCTGAGTACAATGGTCACAATTGAGACAAGGTGACAGAGCATCCACTTTGTAGATGAATAAGAAGACTGAAGTGAAATTACATTATGCTGGACTGTCCCAAGTCCCCAGAGCTTCCAGAAATACCCAAACAAAATTTCCTGAGAAGAACAGAATCCCAATAAGTAAAGTGTAGTGAAATTTGAATTCAAAGTCACATAAATAGCAAAGGAAGAGATATCCCAGACAAAGAGGAGAAGCAACCAGGAAAAGCAGAAGGTACAAAGAGGTCATACTTGAAAATGCTTTTCAGAGACAAAAGAGGGGCCTTAGAGCCATGAATGTAGAAACACTACTCTGGTCAGCTACCACCTGTACATTGTAATCTCCTAACTTAAAGGAAAACCTATCTCAATAAAACAGGGGCAGCAGACAATAACAGCAATATGAAATAAGTTTTATAACCCCAAAGACTAAGTCCTGAATGATTCACTGATGGACAGTAAGTACAAAAACCAATAAAATTTTAGCTTAATATTTCAAAAGTAGCTAAAGGAAATTAAGAAAATCATGAAAAATATGAAGGTTGCATAATCAGAAAACTTTAGAGGTGAAAACTACCCAAGAAAAAGATATTAAAAAAGATGGAATTCAAAAAACAATTTAAAATAGAAGAAAAATGCAGATTAAACTAGAAGGCACAAAAACTAGTAGACACCCAATGAAAGTAGAATAAGAAAAATAGGAAATGGAATGAAAATAAAAATCAAACGGAATTGAAAACACCATAAAAAGAATTAATAGATCATAGACTTTTGTAGGCTGGGGAAAATGATTCAACACAAGAAACAGAACAAATATAAAAATCAAAATTCATTAAAACTTTCCAGGCATAAAACAAAATTAGAATCCACATATTAGAAGGTTAGTCCATGTAAAAAACAAGCCATAGAAGTTTATAACAAGATAATACTCTAAAAGTCTACTGAACTTTAAAGAAAAATATCTTTTGGGTTTCCAAATTAAAATTTCAAGATACTTACAAGGTAAAAAATATCAGATTCCAACAACAGTATTTTAGGACAGAAGATTGAAGTGTAGCATATTTAAGATACTCAAAGATAATAGAAGCCAAAATTTTTTATGTAGTTAAACTGTGTATGTGTGTGTGTGTGTGTATGTGTGTGTGCGTGTGTGTGTGTGTGTGTGAGAGAGAGAGAGAGAAAGAGAGAGAGAGAGAGAAAGAGAGAGAATACAATACCTCAAAGAATATTCCTAAGGAATGAATTTCAGACCACTGAGAAATACTGGGGAAGGTTCATCAGAAGGGCATTAAAGGTATTTAATTTGGAGCTTATTTTATATATAAAGTGATATAATAGTACAAACTTAATATATACTCTGGTAAGGTAAATAAACTGTAACTACAAAAATGGGAGAAGAAAGGAAGAGTATATAGAATTTGAATGCTTGTTAATTGCCTTATAGATATTATCTGGAAGTAAAAGGTATTCCTTTAAATTAGAAGAAGTTAGAAAGAAGAAAGAATACATTAAAGGTAAAAACAAAAGTTAATGAGTTATAAAACCAAAAACTCTGACAGAGCTTATGAATAAATATGGTTCTTTTAAAATCAATTAAATTTAAAAAATTAAATGTGAGAAAATGCAAAATAAAAAATAGACTATAAAATAAAAGAGTAGCCATCAAAAAGCATTTAAGTAAAAAAAGAATTCTGCACAATTCATTACTTTTAAATATTAATAATTTTCTAGAATGATTTAATTTACCAAAATTGGCCTGAGTGAACAGTCTATTAACACACCAAATTTAAAAGAAGAAATAAAGGTGCTAAGAAACTCCTCTAAATATTGCTCAACACTGTAATTTTACCAAACCTTTAAATAGTAGATAATCCAAATGCAATTTACTATTCCAAGTCAAGGAAAAATAAGAAAACATTCAAATTCTTTTAGTATTTTAATTATAGGGTTCATATCAAAACCTAAAAAATATTGCACAAAATAGAAAACTACAGCCTATTCCCACTTTTATAAAGATATACAAAATTCTTAAGTATTAGCAAAAAGAATCAATCTCTCTCTCTCTCTCTCCCTCCCTGTCTCTCTCTCTCTCTCTCTTTCTACCTAGTGAGGCCCTCCGCAAGTTCGTGAGACCCGGTTTCTAAATAAAGGATAAAAAAATTGGGCCGGGGGTGTAGCGCGGAGGTAGAACGCCCCTGGGTTCAATCCCCGGTACCGCAAAAAAAAAAAAAAAAACCACCCAGTAGTCACTAATGGACAGTTTCTTAAAATGATATTGAACTACAAAGCCGGGTCTTCTCCAATGGAAATTTTCTAGAGCATTTTCTGAAAAAGCCAAGAACCAGACAACACACTGGTATCTTCACCAAAACATTGTATTATAAAAATTAGTTCAGTTAGTTAGTTTACCAAAGAAACAATTAGAAACATCAGAATTTTGAAGAGGTGAAACTGTCTTTATTTGCAGACTATGTTCCTGAAAAACTCAATTCACGAGAAACCACTAGAAATAAGAAAATATTTAGTAAAATGGCAAGATATAAAATTATTATGCAAAAATTTCATCAATACCTGTCACATTTATGAATAATAATCTGTTCAAGGATGAATGAAAGATTCCATTTACAATAGGAAAAAATCTAAGCAAAAATTTAAGAAAAAATGCGTAATCTCTTTATGAGGAAAATTATAACATCTGAAAGAGTAAACAGAAGTTAATATATACGTAATATATCTATATATATGTTTGTTTTTGTTTTGTTTTGTTGTTACTATAGATTAAACCCAGACGTATTCTATCTCTGAGCTACACCAACCCTTTTTTTTTAAGTTTTTTATTTTGAAACAGAATCTCGCTAAGTTACTGAGTCTGTCCTTGAAGCTGTGATCCTCCTGTCTAAGCTTCCCATGTACTGAGATTACAGGCATGTACCACCATGCCCAGAAGAAATCTATATTTTTAATAGAGTGACTCAATACTAGGAAGATGTCACTAGTTCCTATGTAAATTTACAAATTTAACCTGATCCCAATATAAATACTATAGTTTTCTGGAAATAAATAATTTGATTAGACCATATATTTGGGAAAATAAACAAACAAGAAAACTAGGAAACACTGAAAAATATGATCAGTGTGTACATGAAAGTGTACATATATGCACTAACCTTATCATATAAAACAATATAAAGCCCTAATATTAAAATAGTGTGGTGTTGGTACGTGACTAGATAAAACTAATGGAACAGAATAGGAAACTCAGAATGGATCCAAGTGCATCCAAGGCGTCCTATAATTAGACTGTTGGTTGTTGTACACCAGCCCTTCCACTAAGAATAAGTACAAATGATGAGTAATGATAATGAGGAAGAAGAAATGGAGAACACGGAAACATAAAACAGTTCTGCGTATGTGTGTGTTGAGGCATCAAAACACTACCAAGGAAGGGAAAACTCAATAATGAAATTAAGAACTCAATAAATATATTTATATCAAATTAGACACAGATGAAAAGAGGATTAGTAAATTAGAAGATATATCAAAAGAAAATGTATAGATTAAAACATAAAAAATGTTTGGAACTACTAAAAAGAGAATGAAAGATTAGTGGAACAAGTTAAAAATATCTAACTTAGGTATAATTGGAATTCCCAAAGGAGAATGGAAACAATGGGCCAGATCAATATTTGGAAATATGGTGGCTGAGAATCTTCCAAACTGACTTTAGATCTCAATTCTAAAAATGCTACAAATCTCAGACATCATAAATTGTTAAAAAAATTACAACTAAGCATGTCACAAATTGCTGTAAAACAAGTGAAAAATTTAAAGGCATTCAAAGAGAAATGACACATTATCTTCAAAGAACTGTAATACACAAGAAAGTCAATACATCAAATTAATGAAGACAGAAAAATGTTTTAGCAGATGAGGTTGGGATTAATGGGATGCCATATGAAAAAAAGATCAAACTGATCCATTCTTTATACCACTCACCAGGATAACCATACAAATACAAGCACTAGTAGAAGAAAACCTCAGTGTATACTTTTATAAACTGGGAATGGAAAGATCTCTAGCAAAACTCAAAAACCTAAAGCCATAAGGAAAATGGGTGATAAATCTGATTTTAAAATATTTTGCATGGCAAAACATCTTTGAATCAATCGCAGTGTTTGGTAGGTGGGTTTTCTGGCCACATGTCAACCTTGTGGTAAGACAAGTTGGGATATGTGAATGGTACTTCCTGGAGAAAATCCAGTTCCTGAAAGGAACAGATGTCTGTCACCATTACACCATGGGGTAGATGCTATTTCTCACTTTACATGTTCACTTATAAAATAAATTTGTAAATATAACTTATTGGTTAAACCATGAATTCACCAGTTTTAAGTGCTTTTTTTTTATGGTACTGGGGATTGAACCCAGATGCACTGTACCACTGAGCTATACCCCCAGGCCTATTTCACTTTTTATTTTGAAACAGTCTCATGAGGTTGCTGAGAATCTCACTAAATTGCTGAGGCTGGCTTTGAAACTGTGATACTCCTGTCTTAGTCTCTCAAGTACTGGGATTACAGGTGTGTGCCATCATGCCCAGCTTAAGTACTATTTTATTTTTATACTTTTACTGGAACATTATAGTCTCACATCATAATGTAGTTCACAGTGATAGTGACATACATGCACACAAGCAGTCCCCACTCCCCTCCTTCCCCATACAATACATTGAGATAGACACTGGTATTCTCACATATGTACATAATGTCAGGGGAAGTGTTTCCTTCATTAATTAAAAAAAAAGAGTTTGCTTGTATACTAAGCAGAAGGTTAAAGGCTTATAATATCAGTAATTGAACCTTCATGTGGTCTTTAAACCTAGTTTTTTATTTTTATTTCTAAATCCCTTATTTCTTTTTCTGCCATTTCTAATCTGTCATTCACTTTTCTCTTCAGCTAATATGATGGAAATATTTGGCTGTTGTTAGAATATTAAAGTAGTCCTCAACAAGGACCAAAGGCAAATGGACTTTGATTATTTATAAAGTCTTACTTTTTTAATTAATTTAAAAGTATGGTTTCTATTTCTTATCTAAAAATTCTAGGAAATCCTTATACTGCATGTTAATTATGGAAAGCATATGTGGTTAATTTTATGAAATGGACAAATTGAAACTAATGAAAATAAAAGGCTTCAGATTATTGTCAGATTATGTTTCATATAAAATGGAAATACATTAACCTTTGTGAACTTTAGTAAATAATAGCTACATTTTATTGAGTGTTCATTATGCACCAAATATTGTACTACATGTTTTATGTATAGTATATTTTGTTGAACCTTCAAATTAACCCTTCAGGGTAGACACAAATATGATCCTATTTCACCAATAAGGAAACCATGGCTTGAAGAATTAGTAATTGGTGGAGCCTGGGCTCCAACTGGAAGCTCTTCTTTTAACCATTTCACTACATTGTCTCATACTTGAAAGCTTCTTAATAACATCTAAGACATTTTAACTATAATTTTATATTGTCCCATTTTAAAAATTTCTTTTTTTTTGGTACTACGGATTAAACCTAGGGGCATTCTACCTTTAAGCTATACCCCCAGCCCAATTTTATTTTATATTTTGAAACAGGGTCTTGCTAAGTTATAGAGTCTGTCTTTGAACCTGTGATTTTCCTGTCCAAGTCTCCCAAGTACTGGGATTACAGGCGTGCACCACCATGCGTCGCCCATTTTAATAATCTTTAACATGTAGTTAATGCTAAACAAATGGCAAATAAGCTAAATGGCAATTGGACTGATATTTTTCCTCGTTTCATAATCTACAGTCCTAATCTGTTAATAGTTGAAGGATTATTCAACAAACATATAATAAGTTACTTTTTCTGATTCTCACCTTGTCTTACAAAAAAGAAAATTATTTTGAAAGCCAGAACTGATGAGACTCCCAGCCCAAATAGCTGTGAATCTTCATATATTGCTCTAATGTCCACTTCAGACAACTATCCACAAGAGATAAAATGATTTGAGCAAAAATAAAAATGGCATAATATAATTAGGTTAAAAAAGCCGGACATGGTGGCGCACGCTTGTAATCCCAGTACTTGGGAGGCGGATACCGGAGGATCCGGGTTCGCCCCAGCCTCAGCTACTTAGTGAGGCCTCCACAACTTCATGAGACCCGGTTTCAAAATAAAGTATAAAAAAAATAGAGCCAGGGGTGTAGTTGGAGGTAAAACACCGCTGGGTTCAATACCCGGTACTGCCAAAAAAAAAAAAAAGGTTAAAAAAACCAAGATAACCATCTCCATGGAAATATTTAGTGAAATTTTTGTTCTTCTTTTTTTGGGGTTGGGGGCTGGTGCTGGGGATTGACCCTAGGGCCTTGCACATGCTAGGGAGTGTTCTACTATGGAACTACATCTCAAGCCCAAGTAGAAGTTATCTTATCTTACAAAGCTGGCTAATTCCATTTTTAGGTATATAAAGAAAAATCTCCCAAGATATGAACAGAAAAACTCAATGCAGCATACATGGCTGAAGAGTAGGCCTGTTCTACTCTGGAAGTAGGCATTGCTAGATATGGCATTCTGCACCTGAGGGGGGTCCTAAATAAGTTCTATGTAAAATGTGGGCCATATTGGTCAGGGTTTGCTAGAGTAACAGAACTCACAGAACACACATATGGTAAAAGGAGATTTATCAAATCAGCTTACAGTCCAAAGCAGTGTAGCCCCAAGTTGCCAACTGCACATGGACAGCCAGAGGAACCAGCAGCTGGTCGATCGGTCCAAGAGCTGGAGTCTCAGAATCAGAGCGACCACTAATTCCGTTTCAGTTCAAGATGGAAAGGCCAGGAAACTCTCTGAGAAATGATGGTGAAGGTCCAGTTTGAAGAGCTGAAGGCCCATATTTCAGACAAGAGCCGACACGCTTTCTTCAACAAGAACCACACAGGCATTCACGAGGCTTTCTCCTTTTATCCAGGTCCTGCACCTATCAGAGCCATGCTGCCTACATTCAGGGCAGGACTTCCCCTTCAATCTGCCATTACATAAACCAACCATCTCATCAACACACCCAAAGTCATAAGATCTTAGGTATTTCATGATCCAGTCAAGTTGACAACCCAGACTAACCATCACAAGGGCTATAACTAGGTTACGTGCTTAAAATCAGAAGCTGGGCAGAGCTGCTGAGCTCCCTACCCACACACACACACACACACACACACACACACACACGTGGGAAAGGGAGGCTCCTTATCACTGTGAGAACTGAAAGGATAAATACTGGCTCTCATGAATAAGAACTAAATCAATGTGCCCATAACTTAGTGATTATTAATTAATATCACAATGTTGCTGAAAGACGTGAGGTTTTGAAAATCAGGTTCTGGAATCAGCATTCCAATTAATGTCAGAAGCAATAGAGGATCTCTTTCATTAAAATTTTTAAAAAGTACCAGTAGTTATATATAATGCAATAGGACAAAAAGCATAAGGTACAAAATGTGAAAAGGAAAGATTAAAACAGTCTGTTTGCAGGCAATATCATTCATAAATTCTACATGTAAATTTTTAGAACAAATAATTAACAATTCTACATGTAAATTATAAGAACAAATATAGAACTCATAAGGTTTTTAACAATTACATGGTAAATTTAATTTACATGTAATTTAACATGTTTTAATTTACATGTGGAATTAACAATTCTACATGTAAATTATTAGAACAAATAGAGAACAAATAATTAGCAATTCTACACGTAAATTATTAGAACAAATTGAGAACTCATAAGGTTTGTGAATACAAGATCAGCATCAAATATCATTAACATCATTATATGCATCAAATGGGAAATGTAACACAGTAGAAGAAAAGCTTATAAGCTCATAAATTCATTCACAATAACAATGAGAATTGTAAGGGTTTAAGGATAAATCTAACAACATCCTGAAGACCTTTTGGAGAATTTTATTTTTTTCCACTTTTTTATTTATTACATTTGTTGGTGCATCTTAGTTATACGTTTTGATAAGTGTCAGGGTATCAGAAGCATGCATGCACACATTGCTCATTTAGCCCTCCCTCAAATCCCACCCTATTCCCTCCCCCTTCCCTCCTTTCCATGCTCAGCATAGTGATTGACTTTGATAAGTTTGTGTATATATCATGTGCATTAGTGTATTTCCCTCTTCCCTCCTCCCATCTCCCTCAGTTAGGTTGCCTTCTTTGCTCAACTAAAGTTTTCTCCTTCTCTGTCTGGGGTTCCTTTCTAAGTCCCATTCTCGCTAGCTTCCACATATAAGGGAGAACATCCGACTTTTCACTCTTTGTGACTGACTAATCTCACTTAGCATAATGTTCTCCAGTGCCCTCCATTTCCCTGCAAATGATGTAATTTTGTTCTTCTTTATGGTTGCATAAAATTCCATTGTGTACATATCCCATAGTTTTGTAATCCATTCATCTGTTGATGGACACCTTGGCTGGTTCCAAAGTTCGGCAATTGTGAACTGTGCAGCTATAAACATAGATACACATGCATTATTCTGGTAGTTTGGTTTCAGTCCTTTTGGGTAGATGCCTAGAAGTGGTATTGCTGGGTCATATGGTAGGTTTATTCCCATTCTCTGAGGATCCTCCACACTGTTTTCCAAAGCGGTTGCACTAATTTGCAATTCCACCAACAGTGTAGTAGAGTTCCTACTTCCCCACATCCTCGCCAGCATTTGTTGTTGTTTGTGTTTTTAATGATTGCCATTCTAATTGGGGTTAAGTGAAATCTCAGGGTAGTTTTGATTTGCATCTCTCTGATTGCTAATGATGTTGAACATTTTTTCATACATTTATTGGCCATTTGTATTTCTTCTTCTGTGAAGTTTCTATTTAGTTCACTTGCCCATTTTTGATTGGATTATTTTTTTTTAGTGGTAATTTTTTTAAGTTCTCTGTATATTCTAGATATGAGTCCTCTATCAGAGGAGTAGCTGGCAAAAATTTTCTCCCGTTCTGTCGGCTCTCTGTTGAGGTTCTTGATTGTTTCCTTTATTGCACAAAGCTCTTCAGTTTAATGCAATCCCACCTATTGATCCTCATTTTAGTTTCCTGTGCCTTTGGGGTCTTGTTGAGGAAGTCTTTACCTGTGCCTATGTGTTGAAGTGTTGGACCTATGCCCTCTTCAGGTAGCTGCAAGGTCTCTGGTCTGATTTCTAGGTCTTTGATCCATCTTGAATTGACTCTTGTATAAGGTGAGAAAGTGGGTTTTATTTCTATTTTTCTGCATATGGTTAGCCAGTTTTGCCAGCACCATTTGTTAAAGAGGCTATCTTTTTTCCAGTGGATGTTTTTAGCCCCTTGGTCAAAAATCAATTGGCTGTAGGTGTGTGGGTTTGTTTCAGAGTCTTCTATTCTGCTCCATTGGTCTATGTGTCTGCTTTTGTGCCAATACCATGCTGTTTTTATTACTATGGCTTTGTAGTATAGTTTGAAGTCAGGTATTGTGATGCCTCCTGCATGGTTCCTGTTGCTGAGAACTACTTTGCCTATTTTTGTTGTTCCAAATGAATTTAAGGACAGATTTTTCTATGTCAGTGAAGAATGACTTTGTTAATTTAATGGGTATTGCATTGAATCTGTAGAGCACTTTTGGAA
>PVJS01007317.1:0-18533 GCA_004027185.1 Glis glis
TTTTTTTTTTTTTTTTGCGGTACCGGGGATTGAACCCAGGGGCGTTCTACCTCCACGCTACACCCCCGGCCCTATTTTTTTATACTTTTTTTTTCGGTACCGGGGATTGAACGCAGGGGCATTCTACCTCCGCACTACGCCCCCGGCCCTATTTTTTATACTTTATTTTGAAACCGGGTCTCACGAAGTTGCGGAGGGCCTCACTAGGTAGAGAGATAGAGATAGAGATAGAGATAGAGAGAGAGAGAGAGAGACAGGGAGAGAGAGAGAGCGAGAGAACTGAGGCTGGTCGTGAACACAGATCCTCCGGTCTCTGCATCCCAAAGTACTGGGATTACAAGCGTGCACCACCACGCCTGGCTCCTCATGAATTCTTTAAGTGTTTGTTTATAATGGAACATTTTTATTTCCCCATCAATTTTAAATGATAGCTTTGCTGGATATATCAGTCTTGGTTGGAAGTTGTTTTCTTTCAGGGTCCGGAGTACTTCATACCAATCCTTCCTGGCATTCCTGACTTGGGTTGAGAAGTCTGGGGTGATTTTTATTGTTTTGCCCCTGTATGGCATTCGTTCATTTGCTCTTGATGCTTTTAGGATTCTTTCTTTGGCCTCTACATTAGACATTTTAATTATTATGTGGCGTGGGGAGGTCCTTCTTTTTTTCTGTCTTAATGGTATTCTATATGTCTCCTGTATGTGAATGTCCAAATCCTTTTCTATGTTCAGAAAATTCTTTGAAATTATTTCTTTGAAGAGGTTTCTTATACCCTTGGTCTGTGTTTCTAATCCTTCTTTGATGTCTTTTATCCTCAGATTAGGACATCTTGTATTGTCTTGTATTTCTTGGATGGCCAGGGTGTGTTGTTGTAATATCTTCTGTATATCGTTGACTGTGTTTTCAGTTTTGAAT
This sequence comes from Glis glis, assembly GCA_004027185.1. Taxonomy (NCBI): domain Eukaryota; kingdom Metazoa; phylum Chordata; class Mammalia; order Rodentia; family Gliridae; genus Glis; species Glis glis. The sequence continues at coordinate 913 of PVJS01007317.1, forward strand.
GAACTGTCTTCTAGGAGTGAGACCCTGTTTTCCATGTGGTCGAGCCTACTAGAGTTAGTTTCTATTGCAGTTTTTAATTCGTTTTGACTCCTTCATAGCGTTCAGTGTTTCTTTCTGATTCTTTCTTAGAGCCTCAACATCCTCCTTCATCTCCTCTATACTTTCTTTGAGGCCTTTCATCATTTTGAAGATCAAAATTCTGAATTCTCCATCTTGCATTTCCTGTAGGTCAGTATCAGTAATCTCACTTGATGCATTGTGTTTCTTGTTTCTTCACTGTTCCTCATTGTCATATTTTTGGTGTTTTTAATTTTGTGTTTCTGTTGCCTCCACATCATCTTCCTTTCTATGTATAAGACCTCTTGCTGGTCCCTGTAGACCCAACTGAGCCAGTGCCCTGCCGGCTGTGGTTCCCTCCTATCTGGTTGACCAGGGTGCGGTGTGTGTGTGGGGAGCACACATTCTGGAGCTTGGGTGTTGGCACATGAAGCGCACTTCAAGGCGCAGTGTTGGATTTGGGCTCCGACGTATGGGTGATGGTGTTGGAATATGCTCAATCTCGGAGGCGTGGGTGCTGAGGGTCGCCCAGCCCTATGGGTTACACATGTGCTCCGGGTTTCAGGAAGCATTGCCAGAGGTTTCCCGGGCTCTGATGTGTGGCACTGCGTATCTCACCCCGAGGGGGTGCGGACTCCGGGTATCGGGTGGCGGCACCTGAGTGTGCACAGGCACTGATGCATGCTGCAGAGGATCTCACGTGGGCCCCAGTGAGGTGTGTGGGCTCCTGTATCCTAGGTGGGGTCGGTGGAGCTTGCCCTGGCTCTGAGGTGGCATGGCGGGTCATGCAGGATGTTTGGGCTGGCCTAGGTGGGGCGCGGCTGGCCGCCTAGTTCACGTGGGACATTGGGGCTGGCCTGGGTGGGGGTGCGGGGTGCTGCCAAGATCTTGGCTGGTGCAGGGCTCAGGGAATCATGTGGGCTCATAGGGCGGTGTGGGGGGAGGTGCGACACTGCGGCAGGAGCCCACACTAGGGCAGCCTTTGAAGGGTATTCATGATCTGTTGCTGGGATGGCCACACCACTCACAGAATTCTGCTCTGGTTTCTCCTCCCAATTTTTTGGTGGTATTGGGGGCTATTATCCCTGGCTGTAGGGTCCAGTGATAAGATGGTTCCTTACTGATCCTGCTGACACGAGATTGCAGTTTTCTGTGGGAATCTGTAGCTGGTAGACTCTGTGTCTGTGTGGTCTTTCTCAGGTTACTGGATTTTGGGTTTTGGTTCTTCTGTGGCTGTGCAACATTGTTTAGTTCTGTGCCCCTGAGGCGATGTTGAGACAGGTTCGTTCAGGGGCTCCCATTCCATCGCCATCTTGAATCTTTGCCTCAAGATAGTTTTATTTTTAATTTTTTTGAAGAGCCTCTATACTGTTTTCCCTAATGGCCACACCATTTCACAATCCCACCAACTGTGAACAGGGGTCTCCACACTTTCAACAAGACCTATTAGTTCTTCTTTTTGCTAGTAATCATCCTAAGAAGTGTAAGTTACTCATTGCAGTTCTGGTTTACTTTCCCCTAATGACTAGTGGTGTTATACACACTTTCATATATTTGTTGGCCATTTGTATATCGTTTTTGGAGAAATGTCTGTTTAATTCATTTGTCCATTTTTAAGTGGAGTTATATGTTTAATTTCCTATTGAATCATGTGAATTCCTTATGTATTTTGGGTATTAACCTCTTATCAAATACAGGCTTCACAAATATTTCCTCCAATCCGGAGGTTGCCTTTTCATTTTGTAGGATGTTTTCTTTGTTGTGAAGAAGCTTTTTCAGATTGATGTAGTCCCACCTGTTTTCTTTTTACTTTAGTGTCTTGACATTTTGGTGTGAAATCCCAAAATCATTACCAATAACAATATCAAGGAATCTTACCTCCATGTTTTTTTTTTTGGAATTTTAGGGTTTCAAGTAGTATGTAAGATCTTTAAGTCATTTTGTGTTAATTATGTATATATGGTGTTTATTAAAGATACAATTTCTTTGGGTCTGGACTTTATATAAATACTGCTTTAGGGTTGCTCTCCTCTAATGCTTAGAGAGGAAGATATACCTAATCCCCCTATCATAAACATAGTAACATAAATATTACCAGTAAAGATGAATTAATTTTAGTTCAAAACTCTTTGGAATGTAAATAAATGGCTTTTGATTTTATTTAATTTTAAAATATAAACTCTAGGGCTCTAAGGGATGTAAAGCTCTAGGGAATGATTAATCTCTATCTGGTTCCAGAGGCCTTTATCCATTCAATTACCCTTAACTTCCAAGTCTTGCCCTTTAACCCAGTTTTCACTTCTCTGTGCCACCAAATCACTATTTATGCAAAAATATTTTCAGTTGCACAAAGAGTTACTCTTATTTTGCCATAAATAAGAGATTAATTTCAGTTAGAGGTTAATTAAGGAAAGAATAGATTATCTTAGGAAGTGATTTATTCTCTATTACTATACTCCTTCAAGTATATGGTCAAGTGGACCATTTAGAAGAAGCACTATAATGGAGGTTCAGACATCCAACAAGTCCTTGGACTAGATAACAGTATCATCATGATATTAGAGGAAACAGATGGCATTCTCAATAGGGATATCATAAACAGATAAATGAATGGATTTTTCACAAAAGCTTGGTTACAGTGGTTACGGGAATCTAACAGGAGCAGGTGGAGCATCCTGGGACAAGGAACAATGAGGAGCCATTATACACTAACGTTGAAGGTATAAGGAAAGTGAATGGTTGCCAGAATGCAGAGGGCCCAGTCTCTTTCTGAGTGGAAGAGGGCAACACGACAGTGACTGGGGCCTTAGATGAAGAGTATGGCTATTACAACCTCCTACAGCTCTACAGGGCAGACAGCTGGGGAAATAAATATCCTGATATCTCTCTGATGTTAATCCTACCACCCAACTTCAACTTTCTGCTGGTGCCTTCCATTTGTCAAATCCAACAGAAACAAAGAAAGCAAAAATGTGCAGCTGAGACTCCCCAGAAAGGTCTTCCATTCAGCAGGCACATCCTGATGGTGAGAAGGCATCTGGTGGGCAAGGCAGCAGGCATCTAGCCCCAACACTTAAAGTCCAGTTGAACTAAACAGAATATTAAAAGGCTCTAATTCTGTGAAAAGCAAATACTATTATATTCCTTCAAGAAAAGTTGTACAGCATGAAAGAAACACTTAATGGCATGAATGAACAATGGCTGCATAGAAATGGGTATTTATAAGTCAGGCATTAAATAAAATAAAAATTGATATAGCTTCATGACAAAGGTTAAATATATCCCTGCTACTGAAAAAGCCTAAGGTCCACTTGCTTTTGACTTTTTTGACCTGTACCTGTTATTCTGAAAGCATCAGGACAGACCATCAGCTAGTTCTCTTTCAACTCTTTTCTTATCTCAGGCAGACACTGTAAGAGTCAAGGATCTGTACCATCTGGGCCAGATGAAAGGAGACCCAGTGCTGGGTGCCAATAGCATACTGATGACACTACATTATGAAACATCTCACTCGTTCCCTGTGAGGCTTCACTGAAAAGACTTCACAGACAGTACCATATGTCAGTAGGAACTGCAATATCTAGTCATGTGTTGGGAGATGCAAGTGCAAAAGCTACTAGTTTCTTGTGGTTTTAGTTTCAAATCTGTACTTTATCAGTAATAGGGAAAACTGAAATAAAAATCCTTTTATCTGTCCCTTTTTGTCTCATTTCAAATTTTGACTGGCAGTCAATAGTAATGCAATCCAGATATTCGAAGCAATTTTATACTGCCTTCTGTCATAAATTAAAATGTTCCATTAACTAAACAAATTCTCAATGGCATAAATCAACCCACACTAAGTAAATCACAGTTAGTGAGAACCAAATTGTAATTCCATAAAAGTGATTAAGTGCTGGCAAGATATAGTGAGATATATCATCTGCAGTGGAGGGAATGATTATTCAATATCTGTATATTCTGCTTTAGACTGGCTAATTTCCTCCACGTTAGGAATTTTCATTGGAAATATTTAAAGAAACACTATATATCATAAAATTTTTATATTTTGTGTCTATTTTGAAATGATTTTTGCCATTGCCTCCTCATTGGAGCATACTTTGAATTATGGCTGATGGCTGCCTTTGCAAATTTGAAAACCCATAATGGATGATATATTTACCCTAAGATGGAAATAACCTTCCTGTCAGTAGAATCAAACATTTCTACATTATAAAATTTATTTTCTCTAATATAGTATGAATACTAATTAATCACTTTTAATTATTCCTTTCAGAAACTCAGTTTTTTTCACCCTCTCAATGAAGTGTGCCAATTTTACAGATTAACATTTTTTTTTTTTTGAGGTACTGGGTATTGAACCCAGAGGCGTTCTACCTCTGTGCTACACCCCTGGCCCTATTTTTTTTATACTTTATTTTGAAACCAGGTCTCACGAAGTTGTGGAGGGCCTCACTAAGTAGAGAGAGAAAGAAAAACAGGGAGAGAGAGAGAGAGAGAGAGAGAGCTGAGGCTGGCCCCGAACCCGGATCCTCCGTTCTCTGCCTCCCAAAGTACTGGGATTACAAGCGTGCGCCACCACGCCCAGCTATTAACATGTTTATATTTAATAGATTTTAAGAAACATTGATATAATTATTACATAGATGTAAAACACATTTAGGAAATAATGATAAACTACTTACTTGTGCAAAGCTCTGAGTATGTTTAACCATTTAAATCAGATGTACTTGGACAACTCCATCATATAGATTACTATAATAGACTCTAACTAATGTCCTTGCTTTCTTTACAAACATACTATTCTTCACATATAATGAAAGCACCAGGACAAAAATGCATATTGGGTCATAGTATTCTTCAGCTCAAAACCCATACTTTTGATGAGTTTCCATCAAATGTAATATAAAATACAAAGTCTTTATAATGTCCCAAGAACCTACATCATCTTGTCATTCCTCCAGCTTCATACTCTCCTGCTCTCTCAGTCACTCAGTGTGGTTCTTTTATGCAATCTTCAAATCTATTCTTCAAACCCATCCACAGGTCCCTCATTGACCTTACCCAATCTCACCTGCACTTGATGTTCTCCCTGCTCACAGGTATTCACATGACTACCTCCTTTACCTTGTTAAAATTTCTGCTCAAATGTCATCTCCTCAGAGAGACTGTCCTTAAACATTCTATCTATATTATTAGTCTCTGTCACTCCTGCATCTTTGCCAAGCTTCACCACTATGTGTTTTATAGGTAACTTACAACAAATATATGAATGTTAGCTTATTGTCTGTCTCCCCTGTTGGTATATTAATTCTATGTAGACATTTTTATTTACTCAAAGTATAAGACAGGGTTTTCACTTAATAAGAGTTCAGTAAACTTTTGTTGCATTCATAAATATGAATCATTGAAATACATATAGTAAAACTATAATCTATTTCATTTGTTATGTTCCAAAAGACATTACTTGTCAGATAATATTTTGGGAGTTAGTGATAGCTGGAATTATATTCCCAAATACATTATTTTGCTCTGCCCTTACCTGGCAAGCAGAGCACTTGTTCAAACATCTATGCCTCAAAGGACTCTACACCTTGGAGTGCCTTCAAAATTTTCTAAGACCTTCTTTAATGCTTGGGGCTAGACCCAGCAGTGCAATGTGGTTGGAATTCCCCAAGCCAACAGGAGGGGTTCTGGTCACTAAGACTCTTTGGCATTAGGGAATAGCCATCTAAGAAGCCCAGACAGAAACTTGCATAGGCCACACTTCCCGTCTCTTACCATTTCTGTCTCTTGACCATTCCCATCCCTACATGGGGCATTCACCAGATACCCATAGGAGGTCTGGGACTTTTATTTATGGAGTTGTTCTAGGGCCCTACAGCTAGATCCCATTTTCATGAGGGTGGCTTAGCAGTGAGTATAACTTTGTGAGATTATATGAAATTGGGCTGCCAGTGTGGTGCTGATCCCATTTACAATTACAGTCTCATATTGGATACTGTATTAGTCAGCTTTCCATCACTATACCTAAATAACAGACACCTACTATTTACAGAGAAAAGGGAGTTTATTTAGCTCATGGTTTGGGAAGTTCAAGGGTGTGACATCTGTTTTTGCTCAGTTCTGGTGAGGGCCACATAGCACATAGTGGATGAAAATGGAAAGAGAATGAGTAGGAGCAGTGATCTGATCACACCTCAAACTAGGAAGCAGAGCCTGAGAGTGGGCCAGCTTCCTCTTTGTATAACAACCCTCTTAGGACAACTTCCAAGGGGTCACAGCCCCAGTGACCTAAGGGCCTCCCATGAGTCCCCACTTCTTAAAGGTTCCACAGCACTTCCCAGTACTGATACCTTGGGGATCAAGCCTCCAATTACAGTGGACCATGAAATACAAGCACACCATACTCAAACCATAACAGATACATAGCACATTTTGCAATCTGAGCTATCAACATTTCACCTCCAGCCTTGGGGTTGAGTTTCTGTGTGGGTCCATGGGTTGGCTCTTATCTCTCTGTATTTCAGATGTAGTGCAATCTCCATACTTGTATTTGAGAGTCATGGGCTGGCAACAGGCATCCTTTATCCTGTGATATCTCTGTTCTTCTAATACAGGAACAATGCCTGTCCTCCTCCACAAGATTCTAGCTCCTCTGAAACTTTTATTTTTTTTGGTCTGGTACTGGGGATTGAACCTAGGGGCATTCTATCTCTGAGCTACCCCCCCCAGCCTTTTCTTATTCTTTATTTTTGAAAAAGGGTTTCACTAAGTTGCAGAGGGCCTCACTAAGTTGCCGAGGGTGGCCACAAACCTGCGATCCTCCTGTCTCAGCCTCCCGAGTACTGGGATTACAAGCGTGTGCCACCATGCCCAGCTTCCTCTGAAACTTTTGAAACTTTGCTTCATAACACCAAAGAATTTTTATTATTGAATTTCTGTCTTACCTCAGACCAAGATGGTAGCAGCATGCTCTCCTGGGTTGGTCTTAAGCCATGTTGGATGAAGGATAGATATTTTTTTGCTTGAATCATAGCACTCTTTTTTCTCTATCCATGGGCACCTTGCCTATGCTGGTTCCAGTGTATGAATGGCAGGTGCAGTAAATGTTGGAAGTTATCAGAACTAGGAATGTAAAATACAAATTTGGAAAATGTCTTGGTTTACTTTTATGCTATAGAAGTCAGAACAGTAAAGTAATGTAACTAACAAATACATTGTCTTTTACATCTTCCTGCATAGTCTGTGGAAGATTTTTCATTTGTGGCCAGAACAAGAATAAGAACAAAACAACTACTGAGAGGGTCTTTGGAGCCAGTATTCACATATGTTACAACGGACGATGCAGAGTTATGAGTAATGATGTAGCCAGCATGAACTGAATGGTATCAGGGAATTTCAAAGACAAAGAGATTTATTGTTTCAATAAATACAGGTTCTGAAGAGCCTTGGCTTGTGAATAACAACTTTGCTAGTATTTTCTCATGGTTGGAAACAAGTACTTAGCCAGGAATGGCATATTTGATCATAAAGCTCATGAACACATGGTTCCTGGATCCAGTTGGACTCTGAAAAGTGTTTTTAGGTGCAATGGTTGGACAATAAGCAAATACATAAACACCTCCTTTTTACTAATTAGTCCAAGTTTTTCTAGCTAGATTAATATACTTCATACAGGCTGAGGGAAGTAAGAGTGCATTTTAATTACATATGCAAGGTCCTTAAAAATATGTTCAAGGTCCCATAAACTCTAGGACATTCTTGGTGATAAATATTGAGATCTAAGTGCACCTGCTAAACACTGTATCATCTTCTTAATGGCAATATAGAGAAGGTGAAATAATTTCTCCTTTAAAGGGGAAGTCAAGGTCATGGACACCTATTAATTTTACCAATGTAGCATGGCCCTAAAAATTTGTAGGATTTATTTCTTAAACTCAGGACATTTTTATCTTACATGAATATTAGATTTACTTGCCACTTTTCACAGGTCTTATTAGATGACATTAGTATAGTGGACCAGCATGATGTTCTGCATAATATCAAAACCATCATGGTTATTATAGACCATGTTGTGATAGAGCGCAGGGGGCTTAACATAGTTCCATGAGTAAAACCATGAATGTGTCCTATTATTCCTCCCAAATGGACAACAACTTCTGATACACTTCAAAGATGAAGATTGAAAAAAATTCCAAAACAATAGCTTTATAAGTGTAAGAAAAATGTTCTAATGAATATATTGCAGACAGAAATGGTAATTGGTGCTACAACTTGATTATATTTATAAATATTCATTGAAATCTTCATGATCCATTTTATTTTTGCAGAAACCATACAAGTAGATTGAAGATATTTATATAATAGTATAAATATTATGAGATATTTATACTATTATCCTTGGAATCTTTAAGACTTTGAATAAAACCCTACAATTGAATAAAACTATACAATTATAACAAAAATATAATATTGCTCCTGATAAACTCAATTGACTTGTGTGTACATGCGCGTGTGTGTGTGGGGGAGTTGGTAGAATTGGTTCAGGAACTTTCATTCTTTAGTTTCTACAATGATTTTTCTTCCACAGGTCAGAGAACCAAGCATGAGAGTTTAGTTAGCAGTTAAATGTAACCATTCCAATCATGCATTCAAGGATCAGAAAAATTGCCATGAAGAATATTCCTAGATGCTTTTGATCCACTGTAACATGGATGTGAGTCAGGCTTCCATTTATATTCTGCATTCTGGAAGCCTCCACTCTATTAAGCTGGTCATTGTGGCATTTTGCACCAATGATGTAAGTGAAAGTGTATAATCTGGATCTAACAGCTTTCAAAATCCCTAAGTATTCACCCCTCTGTTTTGTTATCCTAATAACAAACTGAAGGTTCCTTTAGGAAAGTACTTGAAAAATACTTATTTTACATATTTCCAGTGATAGTACAAAACCTTGTCATGGGGATTTACTTACTTATTGGCCAATGGATTTTGAATCATAGTGGTCAAAGATTGATGCTTTCTTACTGTAGCCACAGATATGAGCCTTCTGTCTACCAGCTCTTGATTTTTCTTTTCCTGGTTATACAAGTCAAAAAGTATATTTGTTAATTGTACATCTAACCATGCCCTAAGAACATCATGATCTGTGCACAATTCTATAGATTCTGGCTGGTTAAATGCAGCTGTTACCAATCTGTTGTTCCTTCTATGATGGTAATTAAATACACCTTGCTTCTGATTGATAATTACTGCCACCTGGACTCCAAGAGGCTGGGATTTTATAATTTCCATTAATCTAAGTATCCCAGTTCTACGTAAAATCCTCTTTAGTCAACCATGGACTTTGAGAATAGCCACCATGGTGCTTCTTAAGGATTCTAGTATCCCCATCATATTGTCTTTAATGAAGGCAAGGTTTTCTGGTCTCTTCTAAGGAAATAGTCAGGTGATAGATTATTTGGTTATACATAATAAACATGTTTAAATTCTGTCCTTTTGGCCAACTTCTTAACACTTTTCAAGTGCAATCCAATGTTTCTACCTCTTTAGTGTGGGCTGCCATCATGTCTAAGCTTTAATAAGCCATCTTAGCAGAGTTTTAGGATTGGCTCCAGATTTATTCATCAGGATCTTAAATTATGAGATCTATTTATGAGATAAATCTCATGTTATAATTCTTCCCCATCTAGGTTCATATTTTATCCATGTCCTCCACTTCAACACTCTCAAATCCAAACTTTCCCATGTTCCATTGTTTCTGTCAGCTATTACGTATCAGTTAGTTGCTGCATCTTTCTATATACATGCCCCATTCAGGCTATGCAGAAATCTGGCATTAGTTGTTGTTTAGAGGAAATGAGGGAAGTCGAGAGGGGATATGTTGGAGAAAAAGTATCATCTTCTGAAGAAATTACCATATGTGAAATTTTTTTGCATGCTCTCCAAGCAATCCAGGCAAACAGGGAGATCTATTAGTAAAGAATGAGAGGAAAAATTGCAGAGTTACTTCTGTTAGTAGTCAGAATACTGTTCACAAGAATCTATTTTCAGTCATATCCACTCAAATGGCCCTGTTCTTCCTGTCATAATTTTAATAAGTATCCTATCAAGGCTGTACATTCAGTCTCTTTAGCAATTTTTGCCATCTTTCTAATTAAATTCATGGTCTGATTATCAGCATAGTCTTCACTAAAGCTACAGAAGATGATGATATCTTTTAATACTGTCCTGGAGCCCTTCATATTGTCACAACATGCACATAATGGAGAATTGGCTAACAAGTACCTGTCAGTCCTTAAAAAAAAGGCTTTTATAGCCATTACTAAGTCCAAAAACTGACAATCTATAATTACCATGTTCCTGTTTCCTTCAGATGTTAGAGAGCTTCTACACAAGTCAACATTTCTTACTCGCCCATGTCTCCTAACCCACAATAGTGCTGCATATTAGGAATTGTTATTCTATAGCATGGCAGGAGTTAATAGCACCCATTTACCACCAGTAATCGGGTCCTTGTGTCTGAACTGTGATTGATCTAGTTCTAAATTCCATCCCTAGAGCTGCCTTCTAAGAACCACATCCACAATTGTATGTACTAGTTTTTAGGTCCTAGAAGCAAAACCTTATACAAGGATTTAGATGTGGTAGTTTATTAAGAAGGGGATAGATCTCTGGAAGCAGAAGTAATGGAACTCTGAGAGTGAGAAAGAAAAGTAGGGAAGGGAAATAAAAGATGTGTTACTAAGGTGGTTACTTCTATGGCAACTAGAACTAAACCCCATTGGTTATCTTCTAAGTTACACTGTAGAATATATCCCTGAATAATCTCAAAAGATAAGGAATCTGAAACATTTAAGCCTACTCTATTGATTGGAGGATAATACCTACATGCTCTTGTCAGGGTCTTTGCATGGGATGAAAACATTTGTATGAGCTTGGAGACATGGAAAAATAAAGAAAATAAGCTTAAATATTGTCAAACCCAGCGGTAGCTCAACTGAGCTGAGGAAATGTTGTTTGGATCATTACAGATATCTGCTACTGGGCCCCAGCAGTTTTATATGCAAAGTTTTCTAAATTTCAGTGTACCAGTGTACAAATAGTCAAAAATTTATAGAAAATAGTTTAAATAAATACTAAAAGATATCTGTATTTATTTTGTGAAGCTTGTACAACTTTTAAAACAAGTAGAGGAATAGAAAATTTTGTAGCAATTTTATTTATGAATGCATGTAGAATATTCTAAATACATTGACAAATTGAATTTTGGATGTATTAAAAAGGTACTACCTAATAATCAAATATATATGATCATATAACTGCAGAAAAGTTTTAACATCAAAAAATCTATCAGTATATATTAACACACTAACAAAATAAGAAAAAATGTCTATATAATCACCCTAAAAGTACAGAAAAATCATCCAATAAAATGTAATACTTGTTCATTACTTAAATCTGCTTAGCAAATTAAAAATAGAAGATAATTTATTTTACTGCATTTATATATCTATATATATATCACATGATGAATATAGGGGGTTCATATTTTAAAGATATTTCTATTAAGGTTTTTAGAGATATTTCTATTAAAGATGAAGGTAACTATTATAACCTCAATTTATTTAATATTTTACTGGAAATACTTGCTATGATATAAATATGGATAGGTAGATAAATTTTAAAGAAAAATACGTATTTTGTATTACTTGGAAACAATATAGTTGTTTGCATCACAAATTCAAGAGTTTCCATAAATGGTGAGAATGAATCAGAAATTTCATCAGGGTTGTGTATTTGTCAGTGTATAGAAATTAAGATGGAAAGAGAAAGTGGGAGAGAGACAGAAGTTGTAAGAATGGGAAGGAAGGAAAGATAAAGGTACCCATGGATTACAGTACCTACAGCCAAGCTGCAGCCCAGCAAGGAGGCAGTGCTTATGCTGTCTGACCCCTCAAAGATCTGCACAGACCACCCAGGAATATGGGTATTAAGCTATAAAACCTATGGACAGCTGAATAATGCCAGCTACAGCCAGGCTGCAGTCTATGAGCAGACTGCTTATGCAACTTCTTATTGACAGCCTCACACTGATTATGCTTCTCCAATGGTCCCCACCGCTAGGCATCCAGCCAGCCTATCCAGGCATATGGCACTGGTGCTTATGATACTACCACCACTACAGTCACCCGCACCCAGGCTTCCTGTGCAGCTTAGTCTACACATGGCTTTCAGTCTGCTTACCCAGCCTAGGAGCAGCAACTGGCAGCTACTGCCCCTATAGGATGGCAGAAAGTTTGCTGAGGCTCCTCAATGTTGATCTAGCACAGGTGGTTGCAATCAGCCCAGCCTAGAATATTAACAGAGTAACTACATTTATCTTCAGGTCCCTGGGAGCTATCTCATGCAGCCTATCTCCTGCACCTCTATCTTATCTTCCTACCTGCTGTTATTCTACACAGCCAACTAGTTATGATCAGAGGTGTTACTCTCAGCAGAATACAGATGGGCAACTGAGCAACTATTGTCAAAAGAGAGGCTGTGTTCAACAAAGCAGCTATAGGAAGCTGCCTGCCACTAGTTACCCCTCACCTCCCCCCACCATAGACACACTGGATCCTAGCACCAGGATCCAAGTCAATATGTCTAATGGAGCAGCAGCTACAGACAGCAAGCAGAGTTCATTCTAACAGGTCTTCCCAGTAGCATGAGTGATAATGGGCAGGAGTTTAGAGAATTTTCTGGTCCAGGAGAGAACTAGAGCATGAGGTACCTTCATAACCAGTGCAAGGGAAGAGAATGATTTGATTGTGGAGGCATGATTAGAGATTGGTGGGGAGGAGGATGCAGTGGAATGGTTGTTGGGCTTCAATAAACCTGATGGATTCATGGAAAAAGAAGATATCTTGACCAAACAGTCCCCTTCCCCCAGTCTGGTTGAAGACTCTGACAACAATGTAATTTATGTATAAGAATTAAATGATGATGTGACTCCAGATGGTCTAGCCAACTTCTTTAAGGAGTGTGGGATTGTTAAGATGAGGAGGAGAACTGGGCAGTCTATGACCTATATCTACCTGGAAAAGAAAACAGAGAAGCCCAAAGGTAATGCCACACTGTCTTGTGAAGACCCACCAACTGCCAAGACTGCCATGGAATGGTTTAATGGAAAGTATTTTCATGAAACAAACTGAAAGTCTCTCTTGCTCAGAAGCAGCCTTCAATAAACAACACACGTGATGATATAGCACCCTATGGGCAGAGAGGCATCCTGCCACCTCTCCACGGAGGACCTGCAGGCCTGGGTAACCTATGTGTTCTGGAGATCCTGGGTAACCTGAGTCACATGAGCCCATGGAGGAGGCAGAGCAGGTTTCCCCCAAAAGAAAGCCTTGGAATTCCCAAGAAAATGTCTACAAAGGAGAACATGTCCAACACTGAGCTATAGACTGATGGTATCCCAGATCCTGTTGTGGAAACTAGGACTTTGCTTGGAGAATAGAACACAACCAGTATAAGTCCCTGAAGCTGCCTTCCAAGGTTTGAGAGTTTCTCACCATCACCCAATTGGTGGTAGTGGTGGCCCTGAACCATGCAGGGAAGAAGAGATGGCCTCATGGACTACAGCAATCCCAGTTCAGAGGTATTGGAGGTGGTGGAGGCATAGATGGCTTCCATGGTGGCTGGACCATGGGCTCAGTAGACTCTGGTGAAGGAAGACAAGGGGGTCATGAGGGCCTTTTGATGGAACGGGTTGAAGAAGAAGACGTGGATGATCTGGTAAAATGTGAAGAATGCAGGAACTGGCCCTGCTAGACTCAGAGACACTGCAGAGCTGCATTGACTACCAGATTTAGTTTTCAAATCCAAAAATGTTTTAAATTGACAAATACATATTTGTAATGTTAGTCACAAAATTCTGATTATTTCTTTCCTGTACTTTAGTATTTTTCACCATTTGTGAAAAGGCATTAAAACAAGTTAAATGGCTCTGTGCCACGTTGTTTACTTCCTTCTTTTAAAGATGGTTCTTTAAGACTTAACTTTGGAAATCCTTTGTGAGTGTGCTCAGTATCATTGTGGAAAATGAAAAGGACCACTAACTAACTAACTACTAATATTCCTTGATGTGATTTTTTTTAAATAAAATTTCAAATAGAAAAATATAGATATAGAAACCATTCATATCCATCAGAAATGATTAAAGAAAATACAATACACGAAAAATGCCACATCGAATAGCATAAAGACCTATATGGGGTGAATGTAACAAATATGCATAGAATCTTTTCAAGTAAAATATTATTAAGTAAAAATATTATTTAAGTAAAAATTATGAAGAACTCCAAAATAGGCTGAATAAATGGTCATATTCATAAGAGTGAAGACATGATTTCATGTTAGTTTTTCTCATATTCTGTAAACTTAATACAAATTTGTGATGGTTAGTCTGGATTGCATTATTATTATTATTATTATTATTATTATTACTACTATACTAGTGATTGAACCCAGGGGCACTCTGCCCCCGGATTACACTCCCAGCTCTATGGTTTTATTTTTTTATTTTGAAACAGGGTCTCACTAAGTTGCTGAGGGCCTTACTAAGTTTTTGAAGCTAGCTACGAACCTCAGATCCTCCTGTCTCAGTCTCCCAAGTTCTAGGATTATAGGAATTGGCCACAGCACCCACTTTGGATTGTCTTTTTGACTGGACTGAGAGACACCTAGAATTATGTAACCTTGGGGTATGTTAATGAGATAACTGGCGTGTAGAACAACCAGTTCAGTGGGAAGTCCTGCCCTCAATACAGGTGGCACTGGCAAATAGGTTGAGGCACCCAGATGAAGCAAAGGGTGGAAGAAGGAAGGAGGAAGCAACATGAAGGCAAGCTTGATTCTCCCCGGGTGGAAGTGCATCTGCTCTCACCTGGGGATATAGGACATCTGCTCCTTTGCTTTTCCAACTGGACTATCACCATCATTCTCCCTGGAGTTTCCAGGCCTTTCTGTCTTGAACTGGGACTACATCATTGGTCACTCCTAAGACCCCAGCTTTTGGATCTCTCAACCAGCTATTGGTTCCTTGGGCTCTACAGGTGCAGGCAGTCACTTGGGGCTACACCATTTCTGAATGTAAGCCAATTTGATAAAACCCTTTCATAATATATATTCTGTGCCAGGCGTGGCGGCACATGACTGTAATCCCAGTACTTGGGAGGCTGAGACATGAGGATCTCAGGGTTGAGGCAGCCTCAGCAACTTATCAAGGCTTTCCACAAATTAGTGAGACCCTGTTTCAAAATAAATTAAAAAAATAGGGATGGGGTGTAGCTCAGAGGTAGAATGCCCCTAGGTTCAATCCCCAGCAACACACACACACACACACACACACACACTTCTGTTACTCTACAGAGACTTGAATTCTGTTACTCTAGAGAACCTTGACTAATAAAATATTCAATCAGCTACTCAAAATGATCTTTGTGAAACTAAGAAAATATTCTAAAATTTATATGAAAATTAATAACTTAATATTTAAGAAAATACAAATAAATAGTTAGATATGAGAGGATTCAATATAATAGATATAAGGATAAAGTTTAAAACTATGGTATGGTTTGACTTACGGAGCCATGAATCTATTGATCAGAGTGAAAAGGTCAGAAATAGGAAAAAGCCTATAAAGGAAGTTGTTATCTTACATGGGTAGCAAACATTACCAATCAATGGGTAATAAAATATTTAAGTAATGGCATTTGGATAACTGAACTTGCATAGTATAAAATATCAATAACTCTCTACTTCAGACTTTACTGACATGTAACTTCTTGATAGTGAAGAGACAGTATTTACAAAAAACTGTAAGAAATAGTTGTTTTGAGTTCAGAGAAATAAAGAATTTTATGGTAGATTTGACTAAATATAAAATCTTTTTCATGTGGAACTACATCAAACTAAAAAGTTTCTGCATGGGAAAAATCAACAAAATGAAAAGGTAACCTATGGAATCAGAAAAAAATATTTCTAAACTTATTTGATAAAGGGCTATCTTCCAAAATATATAAGGAATTCAAACAACTCAATTGCAAAAAATGTAAAAAATCTATTAAAATATGGGTTAAGAACTTGAATATACATTTCTTTAAAGTAGACATACAAGTGGCAGATAGGTGTGTGAAATGATGCTCAATATTACTGATCCTAAAAGAAATACAAATCAAAACACAATAAGACATCACTTATCTATTAGAATGACTATTATTAAGAGAGAAGGGAAGAAGGAAAGAAAGAAAGAAAAAGAAAGAAAGGAAGAAAGAAAGAAAGAAAGAAAGAAAGAAAAGAAAAGAAAAGAAAAGAAAAGAAAAGAAAAGAAAAGAAAAGAAAGGCAGGCAGCAAGTGTTGGCCAGGATATATAGAAATTGGAAACTTTGTACACTTGGTAGGATATAAAATTGCACAGTTCCTATGGAAAACAGTATGGAAGTTCCTCACACAATTAAAAAATATAACTACTATATGACAGAAATTCAACTTCTGGGTATTTATCCAAATGAATTGAAATCAGGAACTTGAAATATTAGCACTCTCTTGTTCACTGTGGCACTATTCATAATGACCAAGATGTAGAAATAACCTGAATGTCCATTGATTAATGAACGCATAAAGAAAATATGACATATATATGCAATAGTATATTATTCAACCTAAAAAAAGAAATCCTACAACATGTAACATACTTGAACATGGAGGATATTATGCTAGGTGAAATAAGCCAGTCATCTAAGAACAAAGTCCTGTTTTACTTTTTATTTTGAAACATGGTTTCACTAAGTTCTTGAGGTCCTCCCTAAATTGCTGAGACTGTCCTCAAACCTATAATCCTCCTGTTTTAGCCTTCCAAGTACTGGGATTACAGGCATACACCACTGCACCTGGCTCCCTTTAGCATTATTTTTGTAGAGCAGTCCAGTAGTGAGAAACTACCTCAACTTTTGCTTTTCCAGGAAAATCTTTATTTTTCCTTCATTGTTGAAGGGCAATTTTTTCAGATATAGTATTCTTGTTTGGAAGTATCTATTTTCAGCATGTTATATAAAACCATTTCCTTTAAAACTTCATGAGTTCTACTGAGATATGCACTGATAGTCTTATGGAGGTTACCATGGACATGTCAAGCTACTTTTCTCTTGCTGCTTTCAAAATTCTCTTTTTGTTGTTGAATTGAAATGTCCATTGACAGATGAATGGTAAAGACACTTTGTTAAATACATGGATATTATATTGTCTTATAAAAGAAGGAAATCTTGTCACATATTACAACATAGGTGAAACATTTAACATAATGCTAAGATAAATGAGCCAGTCATGATAGAACAAATAATGTATGATCCTACTCTCATGAAGTATTTAAAACAGTCAAAATAACAGAAACAGAAAGCAGAATATGGAGCGTCCAAGGATAGGGAGGATAGAAGAAGGGGAATTAGTGCTTAATGGATATAGACTTTTAGTTTTGCAAAATCAAGAATAGATATTTGGGGCCGGGCGTGGTGGCG